>APFE030319020.1:13580-67338 GCA_000404065.3 Pinus taeda
AAATGTCAAAAATACCGGCGAGAACGAAGGTGCTCCAAGGACGGTTGGCCAAAGCACAAAAACGAAGGAAAACGCCCGATCCACTCCAAATTTTGGCCAAAGCCTCTTTTAATGAGCATGGTACTTGATTTGGGACTCCCAGCCCAAATTTCAAGAAATTTGGAGAAAATTTTGTCATTTGTGAATTTTTTTGTGCAAAACACAGGTTTTTCCCATTAACGGGTCTCACCCCCCCATGAGACCCTTCGTCCCGGAAACTCCATTTGACAAAAACTCAGAATTTCCAGATTTTCATGCAAAGTTACATATGCACATGGATGGACTTGAGATTTTGTGAAGTTTTGGGCCTCCAGAAAGTCAAAAAACATGCAAAATTTGACTTTCTGCCACCTTTTTGAACTGCAGAAAGCTGTCTTGGGAGAATTGATTTTGGACAAGGAAAATGAAGACTCACAGACCTTTCCAACAAGCCTACTCTTGCCCAATTTGGCAACCTGCAAGTGCCCCAAACATGGCTCCAAAGGGGTGCGACCCGTCAGGCAGGGGGGCGCGACATGTCAGGCAGAATTGCCCAGAAATGCACTGTACAGCCCAGAAAACGCAGATTTGACTCAGTTTGACTTTTTGAGGTGAATGATGATTCTATTTGATGTAATTATGGTACTTTTTAAACACTTTTACCCTTATGTAACTCTTCTAGAAGATTCATGCATGAAAAGGGTACAAATTAAATGAATGAATTGGTTTCCAAGTTTATAGAGGCAAGTTGTTATGATTGCCTAATTTGTAGTGCTAAGTTTAGAAGTGGTTGAAACAGCTCCTAGGATAGTGAGCTCGACCCCTAGAGGCAGGGAAAGAGGTTAGATCATCTATATTATGTACTTTCATACTCATTTTCATGGTTGGACTCTTGAGGGAGAAGCTATCATTGTATTATTTCACTGTATCTCTGCAATTTTTGGCTAAGGAAGACCAGGGTTTTGCAGTCCTCTTTGGGATTCTTGTGGACTCATGTGTTGATGGTGTGTTTCTCAATGTTCTTGTAAGCTTTGTTATGTGATTCATTTCCTTTCTTTACTTCTGCACATTAAACAAATGAAGTGTTAAAGTAAGAATTCATGCTTGCCATGCTCTGCTTTTTAAGTTTGTTTAATTTCAATGTTTTCTACTGTCTAAAGAGAATTCAAAGTTGTTGTTTGCTCTCTTTAGCTCTCTTTCTTTCATTCCTGACCATCCACTTCAGTTAAAGGCATCAACACTGTCTCCTACCTCGCCCCAAAGAACCCCCTGCAGAAACTGTGTCCAATCCCCGCACCCAAAATTGCCATCCCCTCAATTTGCCACCAAAACCCTAAAAACCCCAAATAAACACTTTTGATCAGTTTACTAGCCTAAAATAAGTGTCACCCTATTGGTCATCTCATCCATTGAAGATTTTACTGAGATTGACCGGAGAGAGCCTTCTCCTGCCCCGTAGGGCTAGCTACGAGGCTAAATGGTTTGATGTTGCCTTGAGGTTTGCCTTTTTCAGCCTGAGGTGAAACTTCAAGTGCTAACACTAGGATTAAGAGAAATCCCATACTTATGACACTGCTCAAATATTTGTTTCAGATGATATACATGATCTGATCTTCTTTTGGAAAAAACAGTAAATTCATCCAAATAAACAACTACACTTTGACCAATAAGGCCATGAAAAGCGATGTCCACCTCTCTTTGAAATGTGACACTAATGTTGATAAGTTCGAATGACATTCTCTTGAAAGAAAATGTTCCCCATTTGGTAGTGAAGGTAGTTTTCAATCAATCTGGTTCTACCACTAGCACTTGATTGTAACCAGAGAAACCATCTAGTAGCGATAACATATCAGACCTAGATATTGTTTCGTGGACTTGATCCATGGATGGCACTGGGTAATTATCTTTATCAGATGCTCGATTGAAATTTTGGGAATCTACACATAACCTTATTTCACTATAATTATTTATGACCGTGACCAAATTTGAAACCCAAGTGGAATGTTTAACTTTAAAAATGATCTGAGCATCCAACATCTTTCTCAATTCCTTTTTGATGAGGGGCTCCAACATTGGATGAACTTTCCTTAGTTTATGTTAAAAAGATTTCACCCCTAACTTTATGGGAGTGGCATGCTGGATAATACAAGTATCATATGTATTTAAGTCTTTGTATGTCCATGCAAACACATCAAAGTACTATTTGAATAAGTGAATAAAAAAATCTTGTCATTCTTGTGGAGACCAACATGTATCAAGGTTTACATACTTTGGATCTTCTTGAGTTCCTAAATTGACTTGTTTAGATGATAGCTTCAAACTTTGATTCTTTGTATTGATTGGTCCTTTGAACTGATTTTGTAAGTCATATAATTTCTCTAGGGAAAGTACACCTTTAGGCATAGTGTTACCTTTCATTGCATTAGATGCCTCCTGCAAAGCCTTGTCGTTCTCATCCTCTTCTATGGAAACATCTTTGAATACATCTGCATTAGCCATAAAATGCAATATCTATTTGTCATCATTGAAACATGAAAATTAGTGACGTTATCAGGCACATATGCTTTATATATAATTTCAAGAGAAAAATGATTTCTCAATGGCACCAATATAGCAGATGTATTTTCTAATGCATCTGTTGCAGCATTTATAAGCCCAGGAACATAAATGATATTAAAATCTCTAAAAGAATTAATCAACAGCCATACCTCATTTGGTAATTTTTAAGATTCAGTGGAACACAATGGATAGTATCTCATACCTGATGAGTGACCACCTTTGAGTCACCAATTACTTTGAGGAACTCTACCTTCAGGTCAATGATTTTCTTTAGTTCAAGTACAAGTGCTTCATATTCAGTAGTATTATTGGTACGCTTGAAATCCAAATGGAATGAAAGGATATCATTCTTATGATGGGTATATAAGTACGCAACCAACTCCAGATCCGTCTTGCATCTTTGAACCCTCAAAGTATAAAATCCAAATTTTGTTAGCTATTAAACAACTTCCAATACTATTATTAGTATTAATATGTACATTTATATTACGAGACTCATTTTCTGTAGTTGGTGAACAAGGAAGGAGCTCCAACTGTGTATCTGGTGGGATGGGTGATGGTTGTGCTTGATAACACCTGTGGTCAGTTTATAGGAAGCAATTTCCAAATATTAAATCAACAAAGGAAGTAGGCTCATTTTAGCCCTCAAGGGGTTTCATAGTGTATTTCATGTATGCCTCACATCCCATTCGAACTTGGTTATTTTTTCCCTTCTATGGAAGCCATAAATTTGACCAATTTGTAGCAAAATACCATTGTAATTTACTAGACCAATCTCTACTGAGGATCATGCCATAGGCTTCAAGGATGTCCAAAATTACAATATTTATACATTGGTGAACTTGGTGATCAGATGATAATCAGATAAGACCATTCCCTAGTTCACTAATAGCTTAGACAAGGGATCTGTCCAACTGAATGATTTGTGCACCAGTTTTGTCCCATTTAGCATTTATTTTCTTAGCAACGAATAATGGCATTATGTTCGCAGATGCACCAGAATCAGCTAAACAATTATGGAAATTGTAATTGAAAATTTCAAAGTTTAACAAAAATGGAGGGCAGAGAGTGTTAGCATCTAATGCTACAACATTAACCACAAGTGCAAGGGAACCAGAAGTCTTACTAGACACATTTTGAGAGGTAGAAGATTCGTCACCTAGAAAAGGTTGTGAAAAAGCTTAGACAAGAAGTTCACTTTGGCCTATTATCCTTGCGACAAAAAAATGGAAATATTGGCTCTGTTATGTTCCTATACCAATAGGTGTCATAATTTTTGAATGGATGAGGTCAAAACTGTAATATGTACATACCTTTGCTTTTCTACAAATGTTTTCCATATTCAAAAGAAAAAATAAAAAATGTAAAGAGGGTATGTCCTAAAAGAAAAATCAAAGGACAAAAAGAATGAAAAGGTTCAGAAAAGATGAAAAATGAACCCTAAAGAAAAAGAAAAAGACCATGAAAGTGTGCAAGTCCAAATGCCACTGCTATTTTACTTTTGTATAATAATGATTGTGTGCAACTTGTTTTTTATGCCACAATCCATGGTAACCAAATAATTTAACCTTGGTTATTCCATGTTTTGAATTTCATGCTTAGAGATAGAGAATAAAATATGACCAAACTCTTTAATCTTGGCAGATAAGTAGATAGGTAGAGTAAATAAAAGGAGCTCAACAGTTTAATCTGAGCCCTTGGATGTAATAAGGATAGCTTTAGATAGAGTTCTATTGTAAAAGAAAAGGAAAAGTTTTGATAAAGGGTTTGCCAACTTAAGTGCACGCTAATAAAGAGTAGAAAAATGGTAGGATGATTAGATGGATAAGTAATTGAATGAATGTAGAATTATGGTGATTGATTGGATAAAGTTATATCATTTACTTTCATCATCAAGTTGTTAAGAGTGTGGATGATAATGGAACATTTACAAAGTCAAATGATTAATTTCCCCATTCATTTCACCTTTAAGTTACTAATTTCCCATGAACAAAGTCAAAAGTACCTAAGACCTTAAGTTAAAGGGGCTCAGAGAATTTCTCTGACTTCTAGAGGGACCGGACCCGCGGCCCAATAACTTATAGGAACTAAGTATTGAAATCCCCTTTATCAACATTCACTCCCTCCATAGTTCTTTCATGTCACCTAAAAAATCCCTTTTCCTAAGGTAAAATCACCATTTGCCTAGGGAATGTAATTACCCCCATACAAAACCCCTTTTTCACAAAAAAAAACCCACAAAAAATCATTTTAGCCTAAGTTATGATGTGTAAATGAGGATATACAAATAAGTATCAATAAATTATACTTAGCGCATTTTCTTCCCCGCTTTCATTTCGTATTAACGTTATTTTTTTATTATATTCATTAACTCCCAAAAATAAACCCTTTCTCGTATTATTTATTTAACCCATATGATAAATATCCTGCCCCGAGGTTTGAAATATAAACCCTATTAACTAAATTAAATAAATGGGTTAATTTGTCGATCATCAGCTAATTAATAACCAAAACCCTTCGTTTAATAAAAGAGATTAATTAATCAACTTGTGGTTAATTAATATTTATCCCCGCCAATCAAATCACCCTTGACATCATTAAGCCTCCCTAATCCATATTTAATTAACCCCTCTGCTCATTAATATCCCATCAGGCCCCTCCATTAACTCCCTAATCAAATCTTTGCCCAAATCACCATGCCATCTGACCCTTTCAGATCCAACGGCTGACGCTCATATCGGGCGGCCTCCAAAGGTCGACATTTACCTGCTCAATGTGAGTGGTTTCATTGTTCACCCCACCGCTATGTGGCACCCAATGAATGGCATGAGGTGGCCTCCCCCCAAAACCACTTATCCCGAGAAGCAGTGCGATGGATTCCGCTTACCGCCTTCAGCTACACGCCAAAAAAGTCACATCCCCCGATTGGGGCCAACTGTCTTTTCCCAATGTACCCACAAATAACATTAACTTTACGCATAAAACCAAAAAACTCATTGTTTTTCATTTTTTATCGTGAAAAGAACATTCTGACTCCATGCAAAGCATGGAGTACATTCAACTGCCAACCTGCTACCAACCATGAAACTTTTTGAAGTTGTTGAACTCCAAACTACCATTGCAGACCCGTGTGCTTCCTGCAAACAATGCACAATCACCATTTCACCATTCAAATAGTCGAAATCACGTATTTACCCCATTTCCACTAAGAAACCTTGTTTTCTTGCCAAACCTAAACTAAACTGCTTTGAAAACTAAGTAATTTAGTAAAATTAAGCTACCTGGTAATCCTAAAATACTTTGAGCTAGACCAATTTTTCCATATTTCCCTGAAACCCTTTGCCCCCGTCCTTGAATCCACAAGAACCAAGGATGGAAGCCAAAATTTCCTTGAATGTCATGCCCATTACAAATCCCCACAGGGATTTAGACCACCTCTTGCTTGCAGACAAAGATTTCTGAATTAAAGACACCTCAGTCTCAAAATCCCCTCTAAAACTCTTGTGCAAGTATAGAGACCATTACTTGAACCAAGCAGACTCCATTGGACTTTGGGAGTCAGGCTTACCAAAGTACCAGTTCCCCAGAGTGCATGTAGTTCCAAAGATTATACATTATTGTCATATGAACTATGATCCTATCTAGAGAACAGTGAGAACCCCTGACCAGTCCATTCTATTTACTATCACTGTTGAGTCCATTAACCAGATGCTTCAACTACAACCAATTCAAAGCCTAACCCCTCTTTCCATTGGAGATATGTTGAATAGATACCTACACTCACCTCAATCTAGCTGGCTCAGTTATTCCAGACTTTTATCAGAGAAGAACAATATATTCCAAAGGATCCTCCTCCTTATATGTGGATTGTTTTCTCCGGCCTTGGCTGAGACATTATAGACATGATGTCCAGTGTGCTAGGTTGCACCACTAGTGAATTTGTTGATGATATCATAATATCCATCATGTCAATCTACTCTCCTGGCCAACCACCAGCCATCATATTTCACTAGGCAAAGTTTATTGCTAACATAATGCATGATAAATTCATGAGGTTGGAAAATGAAAGAGTTTTCAAGTATTCTTCAATTTTATATCATTTATTCTTGTATTACCAAGTTGATATATTTCCAATTTCCCTCCAAAATCTGGATACTATAGGCAACCCCCAATCAATCATCTTCTGAAATTATTTGATTCATCAATTTGATTCTCAATACTCCTATACAAATTTCATAGACCTCTTTGTTTACCCTGTGACAACCATGCTACTAGGAAGCCCTCCACCCAGAATCAGTGCAGACATCAAAAGGGTCCTGTAATTGTCAAAGCAATACAAAGTAGGGATTGGTACTTATACCAAAACCATACTGAAATTCAAATTTATGGATGTGAATTTCCCCCTTACAAATTGCCTAGATACTCCCCATGGATTGTTTGCTCTGGAGTACTACAGGCAAATGATTAACTCAGATGAAGTGCACTTTGTAAAAGGTAAGAAGAAAGCTCAACTTAGAATAAAGGATCAACTGGGCCCTTCCATTTGTAACAGTAGGGAAGCAGGAAAGGAGGTAGATGAAATCCTCCAAAGGTTGAAACTGAAACAGAGTTTCATGTGGACCTATGACCCCTTCAGCTTCATTTGTAATAGGATGCAAAAGAATAAACTATCTCCTTACATCCACCACAGAATCCTTGAAATTGAACAATATGCTAATCCATCTGAATGGGTGTGAATGGGTGGAAGGCACTTGATAGATCGAGATAGTACAGAGGTTGTTGTTGATAATGTATTAATGGACTTAGACAAAAGACTTGATGATGATTCCTTTTTACAGGTTCCAGGAGAGTCTCAGTCTCAGAGACAAGTACAGAGACATAGTGGCCAGACAGAAGACGCAGGTCCATCAATAGAGGCAGGACCATCAGGGAAACTAGAGTCTTCAGATCAAGCATGACCATCAAAGCAACCAAAGCTTTTAGAACAAGTAGAAGAATCTGAACAACCTGAAATTTCAGAGGAACTTGCTCGACCTGAACAAATCATGAGCAATCCTCTTATTTTGAAAACTCCTCTAAATGAGGAGAGGAACCTAAAGAGAGACAGAGATGAGGCCACTCCTTCCAGCAGGCCTGTTGCCTAAACATATGCTAAGAAGCAGAGGTTGAATCTATATGCAGAGCAAGAATACATTAAGGAAAAAATAAGGACTTCAAGAGCAGAAAGGACAGAAAGAAGACACACCATTCCTTCAGGAGGGACACAAGAACCTTCCACCTCTCAAACTCAAATGTTGGAAAGGCAAAAGAGTGTGGAAGTATCCTCCTTTAGGGCCCCCATAGGACAGAGCCAAGACATCAAAGAAAAATACAAGGAAATCGATGCGAGGAATGAAGGGTTGAAGGTGAAAAGCTATGCACATTATCTGAGGATGGCTTCAACAAACCAAACAAGGCTAATGTTAGCCTTTGATATAAAAGAAGGCAAGATGCAAATGAGATTTCTCAAGCCAACCATACAACAACCAAAATCAATGGCAGATTACCTTAAAATAGATTTTGAGGTATTGGAAAAAGATATCCATCCTATTGCCCAAATTGAGTTACATAAACAAACTAGTGAAATGGTCTATTCCACCTTAACCAGCAAGGCAATAATAGCCCACCAACTCTAGAATTCACTAAACAACATCTTAGCACAATTCCAGTTGGAAAAGGCCTCTTCACAGGCCAAAGACACTAGAATAAAGTCCTTGGAGTACTTGGTCATCGAGCTGGGACATGATCCCAAGGATGTAAAAGTAGCAAAGAAGCTAATAAAGAAAAAAAATGATGACATAGCTGCACTAAAGAAGTAGCTAAAGATTCCTCCTCTTCATCATCCTCAAACAACTGAAGTGTTAGAAACAGAGAAGGAGCAAGAACTTATGGACCTAGTCCTTAAGTTAAATGACCAATTAAAGGAAATTGAGAAAGAATTGGATAATTTGATATAGTCCAAATAGAGTGAGTTGGCCACCACTCCTCATACTGTAATACCTACAGTTTCCACAGCAGTACCCTCCATCTTGGCAGTTGCCCTGGCACGTACACTTCCACCAGCTACAACATTGTCAGTGACAGGTACTACATCAAACACAACTACATCAACCAGCACAGGGACACCCATAGAGAAAATTGTAGAGTTGACCAAGACCATGGGAGAATGAGTATCCAAGCCACTAAGCTCAAGAAACTTAGAGAGCAAGTGACAAGTTTAGAAACCAACTGTAAACTTGTACAAATACAACATAAAGAAGAAACTCAGAGGAACCTAAGGATGGCAGAAAGGATTAAAACTCTTCAGAAGGATTTAACAATACAAGAACCATTGGGAGACATGAGATAAATCATTTGGGCCAACATCATTGATTCCATCAATGATGTTTGGCCTTATATTCAGATTATTCTTGAGCAAACAGAATTAATCAAAATGGCTACTGAAGAAATCCACAAGACAACAAAAGAATTAGGCAATAAACCTGAAGAAGCCAATCAGTTGATCACCTTTTTGAACAGCAAAAACAGATATTAGCTTGATGAATTGGAAATAGAGGACAGAACTGCAACAATCATAGAAATAAAAAAGGTTCTCACTAAAAGGAACTTAATGCTAAATCTAGAGAAAAGATGTTGGAGCATCCAAGCAGACATCGACAGCTTCATGCTGAACTATGGCATCTTAAGAGAAAAAGGACTTCCCAGTCCTATGGTAATACACAACAAACTGATGACCTAGGAGGATTATATTGATAAATTAAACAAGCTGGCCAAAAGCCAAGCTAGTACTTCAGGGGCAAAATCTTTGCCCATTGGAAGGGTGCTTTATGATGGCCTTGAGAATATATTCTACATAGAACATGAAGTCAAGCTCTTGTTCACAAGCAAACCAAATTTTGCTAAATACATAGAAGCTGATGAGGTTTATAGGAAAATGATAAGAATGAAGTTACCTGACAACGTATGATGGACAAGTTTGACTAATTTACTATAAGTTACTATAGTAAATCTATAAGATAAAAGATAACTGCCAGGTAAAACAGGTAAGACATGATTAAACAACACAGGTAAAGAGTATCAGTAGGTAGAAGATAAAAGTGATTCCAACACATAAGCCAAATCCGAGTTGCAACAACAAACACAGTCACAATAAAAGGGACAGCTAGAAGACAGTTCTCCATCTATCTTTATCTTCGTGTTGAAGATATTTTTTGTTTCCTAGAATAATTCTCATATGGCTATGAGATATTTGTATCAATTTTTGTATAAATACTTCACAAGTTGAAGTAATTAGGGTGGATTAAAATACATTTTTGTAGAAATATTATTTTTGAGCCAAGGAGCTATTGTACTCAAGACTGGACTGGTTTTGCTGGAAATGAAATAAAGTTGAGGACATTTCATTGGATTCTTGTGCATAGTTGGAACAAATAAGTATCATTTTCTCTTTATGTTATGAAATATTCACATGTGTTTCTTATAAATCTTAAAAGCAAACAACGAATGATATCATCAGAATTAGCTTAAGTGCTCTCTGTTTTAACTGTTTGCTTTCTTTTATGTTTTCTACTAAACAGCCTTTGTCTGGGGATTCATAATTTCCCCCTTACTTCTATAGTTTACGCCCCCTTTGGTCCATAGTAAAGGATTCTTCGTTTCCCTTTGATACTGGCCATCCTTCCTTTCTTCATCTTAATCCCGGTTAAGGATTCTTCATTGCCCTTGGCCCTGGTTAGGACTTTCCATCCATTGAAACCTACAGATTTTCCTTTACTGTGCTAGCCTGCCCTGTGGATTCTTACCTCAGTGATAGATCAAATCTAGCTAAACTTTTCTTGATTAACTCCATAGCCCAATGGCCTAAATATTTGCTCTGCCCATCTGTTTTCTTAATTGCACCACCCAATTAAACAAAACAACCATAAGCACTAAGAGCTAGCATAAAATCTTACCCAAAACAAAGTTAAGTTATAAAGAGAGAGCCCTATTTGGACTTAGGTTGGCTAGAGTCTAAAATAATAGGTTTGTGGTTACCTCGGACTATTCCTTCTTTGATAACTTCTAAGGAAAAAATCTGAGTGATAACATAGTGGCAACCATACTGGGGATTCAAAACCCTTAGTCTTAATAAACCTTTGATAAATTCAAATTTTTATTTTTAATCATCTTAAAGGGTTATTAGAAGTTATTTTGAAAAATTTCATAAAAATTAAAATAATCATAAACATCTCAAAGTCTGGCTTTAGGGAGAACTCACTATACCAAGGCCAACCCTGATCCAAATCCTCCCCCTGTATTTGAAAATCCCAATCTTATTCCGAGAATACTCAGAAGACAATAAAGTTCAGTAAGCCCTAGACCTATTTTTAGATCATATTCATGCCCTGTTGAGTGGTTATTCATTGAAGGCATCCCTTTTGATGAGAATTTTGACCTCTCTCTGTTTAGAACTAAGTCTGAAACCGAACTTGTGAAAACAATTCTAGATCCAGAATTCACAAGAGAACTTGAGGTCCAACGAGCCAATTTGCCAATTAATCAGTACCTTCTGAACTCCCCTCAATCATCCCTTACCACTCATAGACTCCCTGAACTTTCTGAGTCAACTTCAACATCTTTTAGCTCACAATCATTTCCCCACACCTCTGAAGATCGTCCCTCATCTTCATTCATACCTTCAATCCCCCATCAGCCCATCACTGCCCCTCGAACACCTATTACCCTTGTTACACCAACTCCCCTTGTTGTCCCAAATCCTCAAGTTACTCCAACTCCTATTCTCAATCCTGCCCAACTTAGAGCTATGGCACTCAGATATGCCCCCCTTGTGATACTTGCTCCTCAAGGTGCCTTACTAGCAATATTTTGAACTGCATGAGATTGACATAGGAGATGTCCAAATGAGAATCTCTATCCAAACTTTAGCTAGAGAATTGAGAACATGGTTTATATATTTTCCCCCTCAAAGCATAGATAGTTTAGAAGTTCTTTACCAACAATTCTTAAATAGGTGGGAGAAGAAAAAGAACCCCCTTCAATTCTATCTGAATATGAAAACCTTAAAAGGGGACCAAACGAAACTGTTCAGGACTTTTGCACCAGGTTTAACAATGTATACAAAGCTATCCCACTTGACCTAAGGCCTCCACCTAGCTTAGCCTTGATTAAGTTTCAAGAAGGATTTGACACAGATATGGCTTTTCAACTTAGAGAAAGGAATCCCCCTACACTTAAAGATATGCAAAGCGTAGCGGTTAGTGTAGAAGCTAATCTGTTATCCAAAAGAGCTAGGGTTAGAAATGAGAAAAGAACACCTTTGAAATATGAAACTTCACCATCTGATCAAAAAATGGATGCTTTAGCTAAATTAATGGAAAGGTTGATGGATAGAATAGAAGTCATTGAAAGGAAACCTCATTGGGATAACCAACAAGCTAATCCAGTGAGGAATCCAAACTTTAGGAAAAACCAAAACCAAAACACTGGTAAAAATGGGCCTAATCAGAACATTAGACCACCTTCCCAATAAAATTATGCTGAGACTTCCCACCAAGAAGACCCTGAGATAGATACCTAGATCAACCTTATGAGCTTAGATGATGAAGAAACTATGTTTCTAACTCGGGATGATCAAGAACTATACATGCTTCAACAGTTATAGAGCCAAATAGGAGAATCCTTCGACTATAAGAAGGGTACGACTCTGCTATTTTTGAATTACATAAATGATACAACTTAAGACGCAAAAAGAATAATGATGTTCCTGAACAAAATAAAAAAGCAGTACCTAATTAGCCTAAGAAAGTAAAAGCTACAAATCAGAATTCTCAAGTTACAAAAAAATTACAGATCCTATCTAGACCACATCAAAATCCTCCCAGTCCCACCATTGAAGATGTAAGTGATAACCAACCTTCCAATGAGCAACCTTCCACTTCAGTCCCCCTCAAGGTAGCAATGAACAACCTCCAAAAATCATATTAGAAAATCCAAACAATGAAAAAGAAGAAAAGACTACTCAGAACACTCGGGCTAAAATTTCAAATGTTCAAATAGATAAAGCCCCTCCGCCTTTCAATTTGGGAGCAAAGGTGGCCAAACTCAAAATCTCAGTGCCTTTAACAAAATTGGTTAAACATGAAACTTACATATCTCAAATTAGTAAATCTTTGAACTTTGATGAAAATGAAGACTCTGTGAATCTATTTGATGACCAACCTAGGTTAATTTTTGGACCAAATGTTAATGGAAATCCAATTGAAGGAGGGACACCACCCTTCTACATCAGCCTTAACATCCACAATAAAATCCTACATAATGCCATGCTTGACTCTGGGGCCTCACATAATCTTATGCCTAAGTTTGTAATGGAAAAGCTTAACTTGGATATCACTAGGCCTTATAAGGATATTTTCTCCCTTGATTCAATCCAAGTTAAATGCTTAGGCCTTATAAAATATTTTTGTATTTCCCTAGTTCAATAACTTTCCAAGACCATACTTATGGACATAGTTGTTGTTGACATACCTCCAAAGTATGGTATGTTGTTGTCTAGATCTTGGGGTGCCAAACTCCAGGGACCTCTACAACTGGACATGTCATATGCTACCATATCAGTCTCTAGACATCCCAAGAAACTATATAGAGAGACTCTAATGAAGTATGTAGTAAGTACTAAGGAGAGACCTCAAAACTTTCCCATATATTCAGTACATTATGATATTGATTCTTTCATACTTTACAATGCTGAAACTAATCAGGAAGACACTTCAAGCAGCATAGCAGCAGAACCAAAAGAAATTGCAGTATCAAAAGAAAATCACAATGTCTAACTTCATGAGATTTTAGATAAAAAAGATGACCTAGATACCTTAGTCAAGAAAGATGTCATTTCCCCAATTGAAAATTATGAACATGAAATTCTATGCATCTTGAATTTGATGGGTCAGTGAATAAACTAGGTGCAGGAGCAGGTGTATGGATTTATAACTTGGAAAATGATCATTCAGAGGGTCCTACCTACAGGTTAAACTTTAAATGCACAAACAACATGGCTGAATATGAAGCACTTTTGTTAGATCTGAAACTGGTCAAAAGGTTAGGATCCATAAGAGTCTCTATTATGGGAGATTTTGAGTTGGTAATCAAAAAAATTAATGTTGTTTATATGACTAGCGATCCTAGCCTAGGTTACTACAGAGGAACAATTGTAGAGATACTAGATACCTTTTTAGAAACAAAACTTGTTGTTATTTCAAGAAAACACAACATGCAAGCTCATAGCTTAGCCATGTTTGCTAGTACTTGTAAGTTTCCCTTTCAGCCCAACCATCAGTACACTGCTGAGGTTAGGCATAGACCTTCCATTCCAAACAACTTAAATAACTGGCTAGTATTTTAGAATGATCAACAAATTAACAATTTTTGACTTTAGATATTGAATTTGTAAATACCAACATAGACACAGACATAGCATTAGATGTTGAGTGCTCTAATAAAGTAGAAATTAACAAACTAGAAGATGATCAGATAGATAGATTTCATCCTACAAAGTTTACAAAAGCAGATATTCGAAAACTAAAACAAATGGAAATTGATGAAGAAAGTGAATTCATTAACCTTAAAGACAATTTTTTACCCGAAGGATTAACTCCTTTAGAGGACTTATTTGATTTAAATGACATTCCTAAAACGCCTAAAATGGAACCCTTGAAATCAGACATTGAGGAATGTAATATAGGTTCGGAAGAAGATCCCAAACTGATAAAAGTTTCAAAATCGTTGCCTCCCAATAAAAAGGTGAAATATATGGAACTACTGAAGGAATTCCAAGATGTTTTTGCCTGGAGCTATGAGGACCTGAAATCCTATGATACCAACATAATACAACACACAATTCCCTTAAAAGAAGATCAAAAGCCCTTTAGACAAAAGCTTAGAAGAATCAACCCTGTTCTACTGCCTTCTATTGAAAAGGAGATCAAAATAATTTATGAAGCTGGGATTATTGCACCTATCAGGTTCTCAGACTGGGTTTCCAATTTGGTACCCACAGGAAAAAAAAAACTGGCAAAATTAGGCTGTGTGTTGACCTTAGGAATTTGAATAAAGTTTCACTTAAGGATAACTATCCTCTTCCTAAAATGGATCACATATTACACAGGGTAGTAGGTTCCACCAAAATCTCACTGTTAGATGGGTTCTCTGGTTATAACCAAATCCTAGTCCACCCAAATGATCAGGGAAATATTGCATTCACTACTCCATGTGGCACTTTCATGTATGTGAAAATGCCATTTGGGTTAAAAAAATGCAGGGGCCACCTTTCAAAGAGCAATGGACATAGCATTCGCTAAGGAAATCCATGATTTCCTGGTAATATACCTTGATGATCTCACAGTATTTTTGAAATCAGATCAGCAACACCTGGATCATCTTAGGCAGGTCTTTACTAAATGTAGGAAATATGGAATTTCTCTAAATCCTAAAAAATCTTTGTTTGGGTTGGAAGAAGGGAAATTACTAGGTCACATTATCTCCAAGGATGGTATCAAGATTGACCCAACAAGAATTGAAGCCATTTTGCAGATACCACATCCCAAGAACATCAAAGAACTTCAAGCATTTTTAGGTAAAATAAACTTTTTGAGGATATTTTTCTCTAATTTAGCAGAGTTAATTAGATTACTAAACAACATGTTAAAGAAATATTCGACTATTAAATGGAATTTAGAGGCTAAAAAGTCATTTGAAGATATAAAGTTAGCCTTGACACAAACACCAGTTCTCATCAGTCCAATGTTTGATAGGGAATTCATCATATTTTCTTTTGCTTCAGAACACACTATTGCTGCAGTCCTCTTGCAGAAAAATGATCAGGGTTTTGAACAGCCCATAGCCTTCTTCATTAAAGCCCTGAGAGATGCACCTTTAAAGTATAATATAATGGAGAAGCAAGCTTTTGCTTTGGTTAAAGCTATTAAAGATTTCAAAGTTTACATCTTGTCCTCTCATATAGTAGCTTATGTCCCCAATGCTGTAGTCAAGGACATTCTAACATGGGATGGACCTGATGGAAAGAGAGGAAAGTGGATAGCTACAATATTAGAGTATGACTTAGAAATTAAACCTACAAAATTAATCAAAGGCCAAGGTTTGGCTAAGGTCATGGGTGAATCAAACTACCAGGCCCTAGACATAAACTTCATTGTAGAACTAGATAAAAAAGAGGAGATGGCGACTCCACAGATCAGCCAAGCCTTTACAGATTCACCATGGTATGCTGACATAATATACGTTCTACAACACCTTCAAGCTCCTCTAGAGCTATCCAGGACTAAAAGTAGGTTCTTAAAGATGAAATCTTTAAAGTTTTTCATAATTGATAGTGCTTTATTTTGGAAAAATCATGAAGGCGTCCTCTTAAATTGCTTATTAAAGCAAGAATCTGATAAGATTTTGCAAGAGTTTCATGCACATGACTATGGGGGACATCTCTATTGGAAGAAAATAGTTGATAAGATATTAAGGGCCGGTTTTATTGGCCCACTCTGTTTGCTGATGTGAAAAAGTTTGTAACCTCATGCCACAATGTCAGATTTTTTAACGAAAAAGAAAACCCCTGACATTACCTTTGAAACCTATATCAACTGAAACACCATTTCAACAGTGGGGTCTTGACTTCATTGGTGAAATTCATCCCCCTTCCTCTGCCCAACATAGATTTATCTTAATTGCCATAGATTATTTTACAAAGTGGATAGAATCCATCCCCTCAAGACAAGCCACTGATACTGTCATAATAGATTTTCTTAAGGCCGACATTTTGTCCAGATTTGGTTGTCCCACCAAAATCATCACAGAAAATGTTGCGGCCTTTAAATAAAAAAGGACGATTTATTTTTGTAACAAATATCACATAACCCTTGGTCATTCCACAACTTACTATCCCCAAGGAAATGGACTTGCAGAGACATCCAATAGGAGCTTAATAAATATTATTAAAAAATTGTTGGAAGATAATAAGAAGACCTGGAATAAGAAACTAGTGAATGCTTTGTGGGCAAACAGGCTGACTACAAAGAAATCTATTGGTACCAGTCCCTATTAGCTAGTCTATGGAATGGAGGTTGTTTTCTCATCTTCTTTGGGAACTCTAGTGATGAAATTACTCTAAGAAGCATAGGTTGAGCCCAATGATATTCAGAGAAGGATCAACCAGACTATTCATTTGCAACAAACAGGGAGCATGTATACATCAGGTCCCAAGTTGTGTAGGAGAAAATCAAGAAAGCATTTGACAAAAGATCTAAGCCAAAATATTTCTATCTAGGAGATAATGTCTTGAAATGGGACTCAAGAAGGGAAGATAAAGGGAAACATGGGAAGTTTGACTTCCTATGGAAAGGCCCTTACATTATTTATGCTTTTAGAGGTAATAATGCTTATTTCCTTAAAGAATTGGATGGTGTAGAAGTAGAAGGAGGACCAGTCAATGGTCTAATTCTTAAGCACTCTATAAATCCCAGTCACTGATTCTACTAATCACTTATACATACTATATCATTCACAAAGTTTAGTTTGGATTGGATGGTAAATTTTGGAGTTGAAGCTCGAAGAGAAGGCCCTAAGCTTCAAAAGTTTCACTATCAATAAATATCAATAAAGCAACAAAGTAAAAGGAAAGTTGCAGAATAAAAAAGGCCATTGATCTACTAGTTCTTGACATTTCACCAAGAAATGCCATCCCGAAGTGGAGCCACTGTTATGTTCCTACACCAATAGGCATCAAAAATTTTGAATGGATGAGGTCAAAACTGTATATGTACATACCTTTGCTTTTCTGCAAATGTTTTCCATATTAAAAATAAATAAATAAAAATGTAAAGAGGGTATGTCCTAAAAGAAAAATCAAAGGACAAAAAGAATGAAAAAGGTCAAAAAGATGAAAAATGAATCCCGAAGAAAAAGAAAAAGACAATGAAAGTGTGCAAGTCCAAATGCCACTGCTATTTTACTTTTGTATAATAATGATTATGTGCAACTTGTTGTTTATGCCACAATCCATAGTAACCAAATAGTTTAACCTTGGTTATTCCATGTTTTGAATTTCATGCTTAGAGATAGAGAATAAAATCTGAGCAAACTATTTAATCTTGGCAGATAAGTAGATAGGTAGAGTAAATAAAAGGAGCTCAACAGTTTAATCTGAGCCCTTGGATGTAATAAGGATAGCTTTAGATAGATTTATATTGTAAAAGAAAAGGAAAAGTTTTGATAAAGGGTTTTCCAACTTAAGTGCACCCTAATAAAGAGTAGAAAAATGGTAGGATAAGTAGATGGGTAAGTAGTTGAATGGTTGCAAAATTATGGTGATTGATTGGATAAAGTTATATCATTTACATTCATCATCAAGTTGCTAAGAGTGTCGATGATAATGGAACATTTACAAAGTCAAATGATTAATTTCCCCATTCATTTCAACTTTAAGTTACTAATTTCCCATGAACAAAGTCAAAAGTACCTAAGACCTTAAGTTAAAGGGGCTTAGAGCATTTCTCTAACTTCTGGAGGGATCGGACCCTCGGCCCAATAACTTATAGGAACTAAGTATTGAAAGCCCCTTTATCAACATTCACTCCCTCCATAATTCCTTCATATCACCTAAAAAATCCCTTTTCCTAAGGTAAAATCACCGTTTGCCTAGGGAAAGTAATTATCCCCATACAAAACCCCTTTTTCACAAAAAAAAACCCCCACAAAATAGCATTTTAGCCTAAGTTATGATGTGTAAATGAGGATATACAAATAAGTATCAATATATTAAACTTAGCACATTTTCTTCCCTGCTTTCATTTCATATTAATGTTAATTTTTTATTATATTTATTAACTCCCAAAAATAAACCCTTTCCTGTATTATTTATTTAACCCATATGATGAATATCCCGCCCCCGAGGTTTGAAATATAAACCCTATTAACTAAATTAAATAAATGGGTTAATTCGTCAATCATCGGCTAATTAATAACCAAAACCCTCTGTTTAATAAAATAGATTAATCAATCAACCTGTGGTTAATTAATAATATATCCCCACCAATCAAATCACCCCCGACGTCATTAAGCCTCCCTAATCCACATTTAATTAACCCCTCTACTCATTAATATCCCGTTGAGCCCCTCCATTAACTCCCCGATCAAATCATTCCCCTGATCACCATGCGATCTGACCCCTTCAGATCCAACAGCTGACGCTCATATCGGGCAGCCTCCGAAGGCCGACATTTACCCGCCCGATGCGAGTGGTTTCACTATTCACCCTGTCGCTACGTGGCAACCGATGAATGGCATTGGGCGGCCTCCCGCCAAAAACACTTATCTCGAAAAGTGGTGCGATGGATTCCGCTTACCGCCTTCCGCTACACACCAAAAAAGTCACATCCCTCAATTGGTGCCAACTGTCTTTTCCCAATGTACCCGCAAATAACATTGACTTTATGCATAAAACCAAAAAATTCATTGTTTTTCATTTTTTATCGTGAAAAGAACATTCTGACTCCATGCAAAGCACAGAGTACGTTCAACTGTCAACCTGCTACCGACTGTCAACTTTTCGAAGCCGTTGAACTCCATACTACCATTGCAGACCCATGCGCTTCATGCAAACAGTGCACAGTCACCATTACACCATTCAAACAGCTGAAACCAGGTATTTACCCCATTTCCACTAAGAAACCATGTTTTCTTGCCAAACCTAAACTAAATTGCTTTAAACACTAAGTAATTTAGTAAAATTAAGCTGCCTGGTAAACCTAAAATACTCCGAGCTAGACCAATTTTTCCATATTTCCCTGAAACCCTTTGCCCTCGTCCTTGAATCCATAAGAACCAAGGATGGAAGCCCCAATTTCCTTGAATGTCATGCCCATTACAACTCTCCACAAGGATTTAGACCACCTCTCGCTTGCAGACAAAGATTTCCAAATTAAAGACACATCAGTCTCAAAATCCCCTCTGAAACTCTTGTGCAAGTACAGAGACTAGTACTTGAACCAAGCAGACTCCATTGGACTTTGGGAGTCAGGATTACTGAAGTACCAGTTCCCTAGAGTGCATGCATTTCCAAAGATTATACATTATTGTCATTTGAACTATGATCCTATCCATAGAGCAGTGAGAACCCCTGATCAGTTCGTTCTATTTACTATCACTGCTGATTCCATTAACCAGATGCTTCAATTGCAACCAAGCCAAAGCCTAACCCCTCTTTCCATTGGAGATATGTTGAATAGATACCCTACACTCACCTCAATCCAGCTGGCTCAGTTATTCCAGACTTTTATCAGAGAAGAACAATATATTCCAAAGGATCCTCCTCCTTATATGTGGACTATTTTCTCCGACCTTGGCCGAGACACATTAGACATGATATCCAGTGTGCTAGGCTGCACCTAGTGAATTCGTTGATGAGATCGTAATATCCATCATGTCAATCTACTCTCCTAGCCAACCACCAGACATCATATTTGACTATGCAAAGTTTATTGCTGACAGAATGCATGATCAATTCATGAGGTTGGAAAATGAAAGAGTTTTCAAGTATTCTTCAGTTTTATATCATTTATTCTTGTATTACCAAGCTAATAGATTTCCAATTGCCCTCCAAAAGCTGGATACTAGAGGTAACCCTAGATTAGTCATCTTCTGGAATTCTTTCATTCATTAATTTGATTCTCAATACTCCTATACCGATTTCATAGACCTCTTTGTTTACCCTATGACAACCATGCTACTAGGAAGCCCTCCACCCATAATCAGTGCAGACATCAGAATGGTCCTGCAATTGTCAAAGCAATACAAAGTAGGGGATTGGTACTTCTACCATACTGAAATATGAATTTATGGATGTGAATTGCCCACTTACAAATTGCCTAGATACCTCCCCATGAGATTGTATGCTCTGGAGTACTACAGACAAATGATCAACTCAGATGAGGTGCACTTTGTAAAAGCTAAGAAGAAAGCTCAACTTAAAATAAAGGATCAGCTAGGCCCATTCATTTGTAACAATAGGGAAGCAGGAAAGGAGGTAGATGAAATCCTCCAAAGGTTGAAACTGAAACAGAGTTTCATGTGGATCTATGACCCTTCAGGTTCATTTTTAATAGGAGACAAAAGAATAAACTGTCTCCTTACATCCACCATAGAATCCCTGAAATTGAACAATATGCTAATCAATCTGAATGGGTGGAAGGCACTTATAGAGATAGTACAGAGGTTGTTGTTGATAATGTATTAATGGAGTTAGACAGAAGACTTGATGAGGATTCCTTTGTATAGGTTCCAAGAGAGTCTCAGTCTTAGAGACAAGTATAGAGCCACAGTGGACAGAAAAAAGAAGCAGGTCCATCAGTAGAGGCAAGGCCATTAGGGCAACTAGAGTCTTTAGATCAAGCATGACCATCAAAGCAACTAGATCTTTCAGAACAACTAGAAGAATCTAAATAGCCTAAAATTTCAAAGGAACTTGCTCAACTTGAACAAATGATGAGCAATCCTCATGTTTTGTAGACTCCTCTAAATGAGGAGGGGAACCTAAAGAGAGACAGAGATGAGGCCACTCCTTCCAGCAAGCCTATTGCCCAAACCTATGCTAAGAGGCAGAGATTAAATCCATATGCAGAGCAAGAATACACTGGGGAAACAGCAGGGACTTCAGGAGCAGAAAGTAGACACACCATTCCTTCAGGAGGGAAACAAGAACCTTCCACGTCTTAAACTCAAATGTTGGAAAGGAAACAGAGTGTGGAAGTATCCTCCTTCAGGGCCCTGATGAAGCCCCGAAAATTGGGTCTACAATAAGAGGGATACCCACCCGGTCTGGACCTTGGTTAGCAGCTCCTTTTCTGTTTGGTGTAGTGGGTTCGACTGGGGATATGGGACTAGTTTACCAATTTGTGTGTGTGTGTGTGTTGAGAATTGATATTTCCTTCCTAATATTGTCTACATAAAATGCTTTTATTCTAAATCTAATTTATCAACATGCAATTGTATTCTAATGAATAGAAATATCTAATTCTAAAACTAACCTGGGATTTAATCTTTCAGTTATGCAATCTAAAATAATTTCTAGTGGCAATTGGTAATAAAGATCATTCAACTGCTATGAGAAAAGAATTCAATAAAGATAAACCATTTCGTATAAAAAGTTAGACGAAACAATTGTGAAAAAACATATCGCATAATAAGTTACTCATATATTAAGCATAAATAGAATAGCTATCACCGTAGAGAAGTGCCAAATGATAACTAAAGCATTCAAGCATTCATATATAAATAACTGAACTTGAATATCACCTCAATGCATAAGCATAAATTACTAAGAGATAAAAGTACCATTTATAACAAGTTCTACTCATAAGCTTCAACAATAATTATCTATCTCTTCTTAATTTAACATCCACTAAGAGTACAAAAGTGCAATGTAGTAGATATTAAACACAGATATCAATAAATCCTATTCCATTCATTCATTAAAACCTCCTTGGAGGGTGCAAAAGTGCATGTTCTGAGGACAATTTTTGACAAATTTTAGGACCTTTCTCTAAATGCATGAGAAGGGTTTAAATACTACTAGCTAAATCTAAAATAGTTTATTACAAAAATGTAGGAAGAGGTTTAAATGGTCGTCCTCATTTCAGGTAAAAATAAAACAAACTAAAACTAAAACTGAATCTAAAACAAAAACTGGCAATTAACTATCTATGTATCTATTCCTTGTAGTCGCAAGCATTCAACATTTGCTTGACGAGAGTTGGCTGGCCGACCTCCGACTTTAGCTTTCTTGTGAAAACGGAATCGGCAAGTGCTGGTGCCATCTTCTCGGTAGAGTTAATGATACATTTGAGAGTCATGCACTGGCTGTGTGGTTTTACCAAGTACGTCGAGTAAGAATCCCAATTCAAGTTGGTTAACCTTTTGATGGACTCTGCTCTTTTTGGCAAAGTCAGCAAGCTATAATATCTTATGATCATGATAAGCCAGCTCGTGATGAGACCTCTTATTCTTTAAGTTAAAGTGTATCACTGGATTATTCCTTGAAGCTCGTAATTCCCTAAGCGGGGAGGAAGTCATTGTTTCCTTAAGAATAGCTCTCGACGACAATTGTAGAGTTTTTGGAAAGATATTTTCTACTGAGAATCTTTGTTTTGTTTCTGATACCTTTCATTTGACTGATATAAAACAAATTCCCACTAAAGGTAGATTTTTGTCAAAATTTACAAGTTTGAAACTAGTACCATTTTCAGATTTATATTCTTTGACTGTACCTTTCAATAATAATGACCAATTTTCTAAATTAGTTCTATTTATACAAGCGAAAAACAACATCTAAAAGAAATACTTATGTTTTTCGTGAATTCCAAATGCAACCATTTACAACTGGTTTTATTATCAAAAATAAAGGAAAGCTTATTTTACAAAAATAAAAGAATGATCTCCTATGAAAAGTTTTTTTTGAGGATTTTCCCGTTAACATGTAAAGATTTTCTTTTTCTTGTTAAATCCTGTAACATAAAAGTAGACGGACCTATGATTTCTGCAAATTTGGAAAGGGCCAAGCCACATTCGTTGGAATTTTGTATGTTTGCCCTTTTCCTCATGAGCGTTATCCCATTTCAAAACTAAATCTCCAATTTGAAAGTCTTTTTTGGATATCATGTTTGAATCAAAAGAAGCTTTTACTAATGCTTAGTGATGAGCATGAGTTATTTTAGCCTGTTCTCGTTGCTCTTCTAGCATAAGGATTTGCAGCTACCTTAGTTGTAAGGAAGAAGTTGGTGTTTCGTCAATAAATTGAACTAAGGCCAAAGAGGGAATCGCTAGATGAGTTGGAAGGACTACTTCTTTCCCATAAACTAAATTAAAGGGAGAAGTACCAATGGAGGCTTTCTGTGTGATTCGGTCTGCCCATAGAGCATATATTAAAGATTTGTGCCAATTCTTATGATTTTGATCGATGGTTCGCTTAATGATTCTGATTAAGTTTTTATTCGTTGATTTAGCTAATCCATTCCCCTATGGGTAATAATTGGCAGAGTATTTAAGTTTAAAACCTCTTTTGAGTGCAAATTCAGTCATAGCATTGCCAAAGAAATATGATGCATTATCAAACATTAAAGTAGAGGGTAAACCAAACCTGGTGATTATGAATTGATCTATGAAATCGATGATATGTTCAGCATTAGCTGTCTTGAGGGGAATTGCTTCTACCCATTTAGTGAAATAATCTGTAGCTGTAAGGATGTACCTATGATGTTTAGAAGAGTGAGGAACAATCTCACCTATTATATCCAATCCCCATTAATCAAAATTTTGCTCAATGTTCACTGGTTGTAAAGGCAATGATGGTTTCTTTTATCTTCCTGTAGCAGTTTGACAAACTTGACATTTCCTTACGTAGCTATGTGCGTCTTTGAATAGTGTAGGCCAATAATAACCTGCACACAGGATTTTATGTGTTGTAGCATCTCCAGCATAATGTCCACCCGCTGGTCCATCATGGAGTTCCTGCAACACCTTTTCAGCTTCATATTTCTCAAGACATCTAAGGAGGACAGAATCATAATTCATCCTAAAGAGTACATTGTTCACGAGCTGATATTGCTTGGCCTTCAATCTTAGAGCTCTTTTCGTTGTATAATCTATATTTGAAGGAGCATATCCATTCTTTAGATAAAATATGATATCAGTGTATAATGATTCAATATCGTTTAGGCTTACCTCATACATTTGTACTTCTGCAGATGGTGTTTCGGAAATAAGCGATGCTCCAGCCAGCGTTTTGCAAAAGCCTTGACCTTTTACAATATTTGCTGGTTTAATTTCAGCATCGTATTCTCGTAAGGCAGTAACCCAGTTGGATCTTTTCTCACCCACGTCTTTCTACACTAAAAGATTTCTTACTGCTGCAAATGGTAATATGATTTTTGTATGGGTTTTAAGCAGAAAGGGTCTGAAATGTTTGATTGCTTTGAAAACAACATAAGCTTGTTTCTCAACGTCTGAATAATTTAATTCATCCCCTTGTAGATTTGAACTTAAAAAGGCAATTGAGGCTTCCGCCTTGTCTTGATTTGCTTAAGTGAGTATCGCAGCATCTGATCTATCAGAGGTACATGTATATAAAATGAAAGGGTCGGAAAAGTTTGGAGTTGCCAAAGATGGAGTGTTTACAATTGCTTGTTTAACCAGATTAAATGCTTCATATTCGTCTTGGCCCCATTTGAAGATTGAATTCTTTTTAATCATTGCTTGTAAGGGAGATATGATCCTTGAAAAGTCGAGAACAAATCTCTTTACAAAATTAATCTGGCCAAGGAAAGATTGCATAGTTTTTTTGTTGTAAGGCAAGGGTATTTCAGAAATCTCCTTGATTCTGTCGGGATCAATATGGATTCCAAATTTTGACACTATAAATCCAAGAATTTTTCCTTCACTTAATGCAAAGAAGGAATTTTTTGGATTAAGTGAAATTCCATACCTTTGGCAACGTTGGAAGATCTGTTTCAAGTCTCTGAGATGATTACCTCATTTTTTGGAATATATAGTCATATCATCCAAGTATATTACTACTGATTTATTTACTAATCCCTTAAATGTAATGTCTATGGCCCTTTGAAATGTGGTGCTAACATTGATCAGACCGAAAGGCACCTTTTGATATGCATAAGTACCCCATTTGGTTCTGAATGGTCTTTAATTGATCATCGGGATGTACCAAAACTTGGTTGTAGCCAGAGAAACCATCCAAGAAGGACATTAGTTCTGATCCTGCAACTGCCTGTAATATTTTCTCCATGGGAGGCAAAAGAAAATTACCCTTTTGGCAGGATTTGTTAAGATTTCGAAAGTCAATGCAAATTCTAATGTCTCCATTTTTCTTTCTAACGGGAACCATATTGGAAACCCATTTAGAATGTCAAATGAGAAAAATGATTTTGGCTTTCAATAATTTCTTGAGTTCAGATTTGATCTCGTTTTCTAAATTAGGATGGATCTTTCTCAGCTTTCCCTCGACATGTTTTTCATCGTTTATCATTGGGATAGTATGTTGAATGATAGAAGTGTCGTAAGTCTTAAGTTCATCGTAGTTCTAGGCAAAGACACTTTTGTATTGTTTTAGGAGACGAATGTACGCTAATCTTTCTTCAGGAGCTAGGCCAAGACCTAGGTTGATATTCTACGGCTTGGTATCAGTTCCTAGATTTACTAATTCATAGTTCAAAGTTGAACTTTGAAGTTTTGAATTGGTAGATCTTTTGAATCAATCTTTCAAATCATATAGGTCTTCTAATTTGACTACTGGTTTTGGAATAGCATTATTAGTGCTTGTCGCAATTGTTTATCATGTTGGTCCTCATCAATTATCTGATTAGTGTAAGATCCCTCTGATGTGAGGAAGCTTACAATATCAGGATCATCGTTGAAAATTCTCCAATTGGTAATGTTATCAGGAATCGAGGGTCTAAAGATGAATTCGATTAAGAATATGTCTGGGCTATAGTCTTCTGAGGGATTGAGCTTGGAAGCTATGTTTGCCAAGAGGTCAACACTAGCACTTTGGAGTCTGGGGATTGATGAAATATTGAAGGATATAAAATGTTCAGCCAGATCTTGTACTAAAGATTGATAATGCTTTAAATGACCTAATAGATAATGTATAGTATTTCGTACCTGTCTGATAACAATTTCAAAATCTCTGAAGGCTTGTAGATACTTGATATCTAATCCGATTGCTTTGTATAATCCTTGGACTAAGGCTTCGTATTCTGCAGTATTATTAGTGCAATTGAACTCGAGTCTACAAGTTAGCATCGCTTTATTTCCCTCTGGACTGACTAATACGCATCCCGCTCCTGCTCCCTCGTTAGACTTAGAACCGTCAAAAAATAACTTCCAAAATAAATATTTATTTACATTACTATCTATAAAATTAACACATTTAGAACTATCTATTTGAGAAAAAATTTCTACTTGAGACAAAACAGAATGTTCTAAGTAAAGTGAAGTATGAGAATTAAAATTTCCTAAGAAGGAGTCAGCAGAATAGTTGCCAATTATATTGTTGTTGTATGCTACAAGTTCATTTTCTCCTTCCAATTTTGTTACTATGTATTTTTGATGTCTTTCTCGCTCAACCTTTATCTAATTTGGTTTACCATTGTAAGGGAGCCACATATGCGACCAGTCAGTTGCAAAATATCCATGAAGCTTTTCAGACCAATCTATTCTAAGAATTAGGCCATAAAATTCTGGAATGTCTGCAACTAAAATATCGATAACTTGACACACCTTTGGGTTAGATGACAGCCTTATGGTAACCTGATTTAGTTTGCTGATCACTTCAACTTGCGACTAGTCCAACTGAACTATGCGTACAACAGATTTTTGAGGTTGGACATTCAAATTTGCACATATCGATTTAGGTAAGATATTAGATGAAGCTCCCGAATCTACTAAACAATTATGCAAATTTTTGTTGAAAACTTCATAAGTAAGAAGAAATGGGGGAGTATGAGATCTTGACCTTCCTCCAATTAGAGCGATATCATTTGGATCAACTTTATTAATCACATTAGTTGGAGGTCTTCCCATGTCATGAGAAGCTTGTGAGATTACAGCTGCAGGGAGAGGTGCAACAGGTATTGCGTGTAACTCTTTCAAAAGTATCTTTTACTGATGTTTTAACTTACTCAATTCATAAAAAGTAATGTTAGCCTTAGTCTTCTTCATGTCTTCTATGATATAATACTCCATCTCATAAAAAACAATCAATGTTTTAGATGGAGTGGGTTAATCTGTTTGGATTGGGCTTGTTTGAGTCACTTTGGGTGATGTTTCCTACGTGCGACTTTATCCTTAGACATTGAGCTTGCGCTCTTCGGCTTAGAAGTAGGTTGTGGAGGATCGAGTTGATTTCTACTTCTAGTACTGACTAGTGATGCCTCTTGATCCTCTTCATTTGGGAGGATGAAATCCCACATACCCTATACTTCTACAACTTCTTCTTCATCAGTAGGCTCTTCGTTAGAAACTTCCTCTTCTTCTTCTGATTCAACATTTGTGATCGCATTGGGAGGCTTTGAATCAGTCAAAGGATTTCTTCTATAAGGCTTGTAAGATTTTTTAGAAGAAGTCTCTGCTACTTATTTCTTAATGTCAACCATTTCGTTAGACATGGTTTTCAAAACTTTCTGCAATCCTTCTAAATCGAATGGGTCTTTCGATTGTTTTTTGTTTGGATCTTCCTTAAAAGTAACCTTCTTAGATTTTCGTTCATCAAAGGAATTTTTCTTTTCTAAGGCTATGATACGTTTCTCTACCGCTATTGCTTCCTTCATATTGTCAGCTAAAGTTGTTTTGTTAGCCCTATCAACGAAGATTGCTATGTTTGATGGTAGAGCAGAGATGTACCATTCACTTCGAACTTCTTCGCTACGCTTGGAAGCGGTAGGAATTTTGTTCAATAGTTTATTGAAACGTGAGTTAAAATCTTTGATAGGTTCCCTTGATTCAGCCCTAAGATTAGACATGTTGTTGATCAGTGTCGTAGTAGACCTGTCATCCCCGAACTTAGTCAAGAATTGTTCGTGGAAAATATCCTAGTTAGTGATAGATCCGAATGGTAATGAGAAATACCATGATCCAACTGCTCCTTGCAAAGTGTAAGGAAAGAGCCGGACAACAGTATCTTCATTAGTAACCCCATTGAGATTTATAGATAACATAAAGTTATTTATATGTTCTTCTGCTAGCATGCCTGTTTCAGGATTGAACTTAGGAAGCCATTTTTCAGGATAGGTCGGTATTTGACTCAAGGGTGCAGGCATTAAGACTGCCCCTGGATTATTCCATGGAGTTTGGGCCATCGTTGAACTATTAACAGAGGAAAGCGTAAACGATGTTCCTTGGAGTTGGGAAGATGAGGATATTACAGTTCCAGATGATTGAGAAGGAGATGTCGAAGTTCTAGTGGTCTGGTGGACAATAATTTCAAGTGGAGGGGTGGATGATTAATTTTGCGTTGGGGAGGTTGAGATGGATGATGATGACGAAAGAGTCTCACTATCAGACCCTTTGGGTGATTTACTTGCTCTCTTCCTTGTAGGTAGAGGTAACTTAGTTGGTTCAATACCAAACTTTTCACTCTTCAATCTGGTAAGAGGATGAGAAGGATTATATTGTGAAGTCACACTACCTTGAGATTTTTCAGATTATTGGGGTCATATAGAAAATTGCTGAAGTTTATGAATCAAAGTTTTAACTTCAGGAGGTTCAATAGTAGATTTCTCTGAAATGTTTGGGTTTGTGGCAGTGGTAGTTGTTTTATCGAAATTTTGCTCAAGATTTAAAGATTCTAAATGCGATGGAGAAGTCGGGGGAGATGGTGAGAGCGATTTACTCTCAGAATGGTATTTAGATTTAGATTTACTTGCCATTCACAGTTCGGGGGCCCTCCTTCTAGTGCCAAATATGTTGAAGCCCGGAAAATTGGGTCTACAACAAGGGGAATACCCACCTGGTCTGGACCTTGGTTAGCAACCCCTTTTCCATTTGGTGTAGTGGGTCCGACTGGGGATATGGGACCAATTTCCAAATTTGTGTGTGTGTGTGTTAAGAATTGATATTTCCTTCCTAACATTGTCTAAGTAAAATGCTTTTATTCTAAATCTAATTTATCAACATGCAATTGTATTATAATGAATAGAAATATCTAATTTTAAAACTAACCCGGGATTTAATCTTTCAGTTATGCAATCTAAAATAATTTCTAATGGCAATTGGTAATAAAGATCATTCAACTGCTATGAGAAAAAAATTCAATAATGATAAACCATTTCATATAAAAAGTTAGACGAAACAATTGTGAAAAAACATATCACATAATAAGTTACTCATATATTAAGCATAAATAGAATAACTATCATCATACACAAGTGCCAAATGATAACTCAAGCATTCAAGCATTCATATATAAATAACTGAACTTGAATATCACCCAACGCATAAGCAGAAATTGTTAAGAGATAAAAGTACCATTTATAACAAGCTTTATTCATAAGCTTCAGCAATAATGATCTATCTCTTTTTAATTTAACATCCACTAAGAGTACAAAAGTGCAATTTCAGTAGTAAATATTAAACACAGATATCAATAAATCATATTCCATTCATTCATCAAAACCTCCTCGAAGGGTGCAAAAGTGCATGTTCTGAGGACAAGTTTTTGACAAATTTCAGGACCCTTCTCTAAATGCATGAGAAGGGTTTAAATACTACTAGCTAAATCTAAAAATAGTTTATTAGAAAAATGTAGGAAGCGGTTTAAATGACCGTCCTCATTTCAGGCAAAAATAACGCAAACTACAATTAAAACCGAATCTAAAACAAAAACTGGCAATTAACTATCTATGTATCTGTTCCTTTTAGTCGCAAGCATTCAGCATTTGCTTGAGGAGAGTTGCCTGGCCGACCTCCGACTTTAGCTATCTTGTGAAAATGGAATTGGCAAGTGTTGGCGCCATCTTCTCGGAAAAGTTAGATACATTTGAGAGTCATGCACTGGCTGTGTGGTTTTACCAAGTACGTCGAGTAAGAATCCCAATTCAACTTGGTTAACCTTTTGATGGACTCTACTCTTTCTTTAGCCTTTTGTCTCCAGCTTGTCTATAGATGTTGTACATTTGGTAGAAATCCTGGAGTGGTCTCTGATATTCGCATACCACCTTTAGAATATCTCTGATAAATACCACAGGTTTTTTAGAACTTGGGTTTTGCCTTTAGCCTTTAGCATTTTTTCCTACATTTTTCCGGTTTACAGGCAACTGAATAATTTGAGGCTTTCCTCTTCAAGGGATTTTGCCCAGCAATGTGCGATTAGCGCTAAGCGCTAATCGCGCGTCGGACACTGCCTCTGTTTCTTGATCCGGGCTTCCTTGGTGCTATTTTTCGCCTCTTGTGCGCTTTTTGTTAGAGGATATAAACTTTAAATTTTGTGGAAAGAATGACTCCATGATTTTTTTGGATCTTAGCCTTAAATTGTCTGTTTGTGATATCAGCACTATCTAGTACCCATTTGACCATGTCCGTGTATGGAAGAATCTTGGGCCTTGCCGCTATTCGGTGCAAGAACGAACATGCTAGTTCTATAATCGATGCTTTAGATGACCCACGTGAATCTGTAGTTGCTGTAACCTCCACTACTCTAGGATTTCCCAAGTAGTAACACCGGCATCTTTGTTACAGGTGGTGTCTATGTACAAGGGCGTCATTTCTTTATCTTCAGAACTCGAAGCTTTACGCTTCTTTCCCATAATATTCTAAACACTGCTATGTATATCTCTCTACTTTTCGTTCCTGCAATTTACAAATGAGGCAAGAGTAATGATAAGAAAAAGGTGACGGAAAAGCTTTAAATGTTGAAATCTTATAAAAATATATCACCCTGCGTGAAATGGCCCTTCGATTAGATCAAAACCCTATGTCATTAATGATTACCAACTAACTTATTAATTATCATTAACAAGCATAATTGGGCATTGGTTTATGGAAAAACTTTTTCGAATGATGAGCCCTAAAGATCTTCGATAAGGTGATTTTGCAATTTGCTTCGCAATATCGCAGATCACAATATCACTAATCCGTTGTTTGTGGCAATCATCCATTACCATGTGTTTTCTGCGAAATGCGATTTGCGAGACGCACCATCGCATATCAGTGATTTGAGGCATATCATCTTAAGTGATATTTGAGGCATGCGATGCGATGAGTGTTTTAAGTGCATGATTTCACATCGTGATTTTGCAATTTTAAGATTATGTTTGTAGGATGGCATCTATTACCTTTCTGCAATGCGACACTTGTTACTGAGAGAATGGTTTTGTTTGAACTTATCATAAAACTCAAGTCCTTTTTGATTTTTCGGGTATTCTCCTAAGCTTATGATAGTAAGATTTATTTTTTTTAAAAAAAAGGAATACAAGTACTAATTAATTTATTTATTTTTTGGATAAAGGGTCCCCGCTTATTTAGTATTAGTAATAAAACTAAATAAGAGGGGGTTGTTGCTGAACACAACAGGCCGCCACAGGACAAAGCCAAGAAATCAAAGAAAAATACAAGGAAATCAAGGCGAGGAATGAAAGGTTGAAGGTGCAAATCTATGCACATTATCTGAGGATGGCTCCAACAAACCAAACAAGGCTAATGTCAGCCTTTGATATAAAAGAAGGCAAGATGCAGATGAACTTTCTCAAGCCAACCATACAGCAACCAAAATCAATGGCAGATTACCTTAAAACAGATTTTGAGGTATTGGCGAAGGATATACATCCTATTGACCAAATTGAGTTACATAACCAAACTGGTGAAATGGTCTATTCCACCTTGACCAGCAAGGCAATAACATCCCACCAACTCCAAAATTCACTAAACAACATTTCAGCACAATTCCAGTTGGAAAAGGCCTCTTCACAGGCCAAAGACACTAGAATAAAGTCCTTGGAGGACTTGGTCATTGAGCTGGGACATGATCCCAAAGATGTAAAAGCAGCAGAGAAGCTGATAAAGAACAAAAATGATGACATAGCTGCACTGAAGAAGCAGCTGAAGATTCATCCTCTTCATCATCCTCAAACAACTGAAGTGCTAGAAACACAAAAGGAGGAAGAACTTATGGACCTAGTCCTTAAGTTAAATGACCAATTAAAGGAAACTGAGAAAGAATTGGATAATTTGATACAGTCCAAACAGAGTGATTGGCCACCGCTCCTCAGACTATAATACCTACAGTTTCCACAACAGTACCCTCTACCTTGGCAGATGCCTTGGCACCTACACTTCCACCAGCTACAGCATTGCTAGTGATAGGTACTACATCAGGCATAGGTACATCAACCAGCATAGGGACACCCACAGAGAAAACTACAGAGTTGATCAAGGCCATGGAAGAAATGAGTATCCAGGCCACTGAACTCAAGAAACTCAGAGAGCAAGTGACAAGGTTAGAAACCAACTGTAAACTTGTACAAATACAACATAAAGAAGAAACTTAGAGGAACCTAAAGATGACAGAAAGGATAAAAGACCATTGGGAGACATGAGAGAAATCCTTTGGGCCAACATCATTGATTCCATCAATGATGTTTAGCCTTCTATTCAGATTATTTTTGAGCAAAGGGAATTAGTCAAAATGGCTACTGAGGAAATCCACAAGACAGCAGAAGAATTAGGAAATAAACTTGAATAAGCCAATCATTTGATCACCTTTTTGAATAGCAAAATAGATATCAGCTTGATGAATTGGAAATAGAGGACAAAACTGCAACAATCATAGAAATAAAAAAGGTTCTCACTAAAAGGAACTTAATGCTAAATCTAGAGAAAAGATGTCAGAGTATCCAAGTAGACATCAACAACTTCATCCTGAACTATGGCATATTAAGAGAAAATGGACTTCCCAGTCCTATGGTAATACACGACAAATTGATGACCCAGGAGGATTATATTGAAAAATTAAACAAGTTTGCCAAAAGCCAAGCTAGTACTTTAGGGGTGAAATCTTTGCCCACTGGAAGGGTGCTTTATGATGGCCTTGAGAATCTGTTCTACATAGAACATGAAGTCAAGCACTTGTTCACAAGCAAACCAAATTTTTTTAAATACACAGAAGCTGATGAGGTTTACAGGAAAATGATAAGAATGAAGTTACCTGATAGTGAATGGTGGACAAGTTTGACTGATTTACTATAAGTTACTATAGTAAATCTATAAGATAAAAGATAATTGCCAAGCAAAACAGGTAAGATAGGATTAAACAACACATGTAAAGTATCAGTATGTAGAAGATAAAAGTGATTCCAGCACATAACTACAAAGCAACTGCAAGAGCCAAATCTGAGTTGCAACAACTAGCACAGTCACAATAAAAGGGACAGCTAGAAGACAGTTCTCCATTTGTCTCTATCTTCATGTTGAATACATTTTTTGTTTCCAAGAATAATTCTCATGTGGTTATGATATATTTTGTATCAATTTTTGTATAAATACTTCACAAGTTGAAGTAATTAGGGTGGATTAAAATACATTTATGTAGACATATTATTTTTGACCCAAGGAGCTATTGTACTCAAGACTAGACTAGTTTTGCTAGAAAAAAAATAAAGTTGAGGACATTTCACTGGATTCTTGTGCACAATTGGAACAAATAAGTATCATTTTCTCATGTTTAAATATCATTTTCTCTTTATGTTATGAAATATTCACATGTGTTTCTTATAAATCTTAAAAGAAAACAAGGAATGATATATTTAGAATTAGCTTAAGTGCTCTCTGTTTTAACTGTTTGCTTTCTTTTATGTTTTCTACTCAACTGCCTTTGTCTGGGGATTCTTAATTGCCCCCTACTTCTATTTTACCCCCGCTTTGTTCCATAATAAATGATTCTTCATTGCCCTTTGCTACTAGCCATCCTTCATTTCTTCATCTTAATCTCGGTTAAGGATTCTTCATTGCCCGTGGACCTAGTTAGGACTTTCCATCCATTGAAACTTGTAGATTTGCTTTTACTGTGCTAGCCTACCTTGTGGATTCTTACCTCAGTGATAGATCAAATCCAGCTAAACTTTTCTTGATTGACTCCATAGCCCAATGGCCTAAATATTTGCTCTGCCCGTCGGTTTTCTTAATTCCACCACCCAATCAAACAAAACAACCATAACCACTAAGAACTAGAATAAAATCTTACCCAAAAAAAAAGTTAAATTATAAAGAGAGAGCCCTCTCTAGACCTAGTTTGGCTAGAAGTTGAGTCTAAAAGATTAGGTTTGTGGTTACCTCAGACTATTCCTTCTTTGATAACTTCTAAGGAAAAAATCTGAGTGAGAACAGGCTCGATATCTCTTCAAATATTCAACTATGTTATAATCGATTGTTTCACCTTTAACAAGCAGTGTTGAAGTGTTTGGAGGAGTGGCTCTGTTTGACACTACCAAAATGATGGACTTACTTTTACTATTAGAGGAAGTGTTTTTAGAGTTCATTTAATTTTCAAAGTTACTTTGTGCATTATGAGCAGGATTAACTAGTGGTGAGATCCTTCTTAACAATTGTTCCTTCAATCTATGTCTCGTCACCTCCTATTCAGAAATAGGCCCTTTACTCCTCAAACTATATCGGCCATTCTGTTTCTGAGGAGGGGCTTCACTTTTTGGTGGTTCTTAAACAATTTTCTTGTCGACATTAAGAATAATTTCAAAAGCATTCACTGCATGTCCCATACTCGTACTTTCTTCAGCCTCTACAAGTTCTTTTGTTTCTTCCATTTGTTCCAACTACTCATATGCTAATAAGGAATCCACAATGTGTGCATCCAGAACATTCATGTTGTTGCTCCACCATGGACATGTCTTGTCTAAATGATGTTCTTGGTGGAAAGAGAAATAGTTGTCCATACCCATACTTTCTATATTTAACACGACATTTGAACTCTCGGCATATTTAGTTGGCTGATTATTGTTGTTATTGTTATTATTCCTTTGGAATGGGAAAGACTTGGGAGGCCTACTACTAGTAGAAGTATCGCTTGACCTTCTCTTTAATTCTAAAATATCATTGGTAGGTTCCTTTACTATCCTAGTTAGTCTTTCAATATCTGACGAATCCTTTTATTTAGCCTTACTTGAAGAAAGTTGATACTTCCTGACAGTCTCTTTGGAGTATTTTGATTCATAATCATCAGTAATAACTCCAATGGCATGCAAGTCTTTCTCCGCGATGATTGCTTCTGCAAATTTTAGTGCCAATGTCTCCTTTGCATCTCATTTGATAAAAGGGAAAATGTTAGTGGGAAAGGAAGTTGTGTAATAATAAATAGTAATTGAATCATGAGGTTGTTTTCCTAGGGGAAACTTGTTCAATATGCGACTGAACTTTTGATTAAAATATTTTACTTTCTCATTTTCCCCCATATTATTGTTTCTGAGCTCTTTCAATAACATGGCAGGAGTCTTATCATCGACAATTTTCTCCAAAAATAATTTCTTAAACTCCCTCCAATTGTGGACTAAATTGACAGGTAGACTATGGTACCATGTTGTTGCTCTACGATCTAATGTAAAAGAAAAAAGCCTGCAAGAAACATCATTGTACCTTACCTCCGACATCTGGATGCATGTAAAAATCATCAATGTGATCTTCTACCTTTTTCTTATTATCTAGATCAAACTTTGATAACAAATTTTCTAGAGGTCTAGACATATTATGAAGGTGTTCCAGAAGAGAAAGAGGCCCTTGGGTCATCCAATCTAGGTCTTGTCTGGCCATGTCTTTGTCTATGGGTTCATCCTCCTTTTTAGAATATGAGGAGACTTCTCCTTCACCATCTAAACCATCGAAAATATAATCAGAAAGAACAATGTCTTCCTCATACCCTTCGTCAATGTGTGGAAGTGGATCTTGCTACACTAAGTTTTCTGAGGACTCTGCTAACTCTTCAAGAGTGGAAAAAATGAAATCTTCCACTACCTAAACTAATAGACCGGTATGAGTTGTTTCTTTCCTCTTAGGGTGATGTGGGGGATTATGCACAACATGAAGTAAACTAAAAGCTATTGCGAACTAACGGGTTATAGGTCGAAGTGCTCAAAGTTGTTCATAGTGATGGGCCTCTAAATTAGACATAAATTAAGGCCCATGCCTTTGAATTAAACATAAATTAAGGCCCATATGACTATCCTTCAACACACTAAATATCTTTTTTTTTGCATTAGATAATGTATTTTTAACTTTAATTTTTCATTAGGAAGGTTTACGAATAATTGCGTATTTGTGCCTAATATTATTTATTTTTGTGGAATATTATGAGAATATTGGGCGGATTATGAAGATTTGGGGGAGGAGATAATGTAGAGACTTGCTCCCTACTACAGGAGGATCAATATTAAATAATAAATCAACAAGATATTATGGAATTATGGCATATATTGTGGAACTCCAATGATTGAGAAAATCTACAAATGTGTTCCCTGCCATTTAATGCGGATTCCTAGTATTGGAAACCAGATCCACTAATCAAGGGATTTTGGTGGAGAAAGCTTCCTCCTTTCATGGGGAATGATTCCTAATCATTTTATATGAGTAAAAAGTCAAATTTTCCTCTAGAGAGAGATTTTTATTAGTCTTCCTGTGGAGAGAACTCGTATTTTTGTAGCTCCATTGTATTTTCTTGCAGGGATGTAATTGTATTGATGAAAATAATGAAGATTGGTGTCATGTTAAGCTTCTAAATCTTGTTTTCCTCCATAGGAATCTGATTTTCCTTGGGCTTGGCCATCCCAGGAGTCTCAGAGCCCTTTTGTATCATTTGTTTTTATTCTTTTCACTTCTTATTCACATGCATCTCATGTTTTTGTTTCTTTCTATTTCTACATTTAGTATTAATGATTTCTTGTTGTAGGATTGGGTTAAATGGTTGATATAAGTTCTTTTGCAGGATCATAAGCATCATTTCATCCTTGGCGAATCTTTTGAAGGTCATAGTAATCATTGATCTACTTGGATTAGTTTTCTTATTCCCAAATCTAAATTTCCGGAACTGCTTTGTAGCAAAGAACAGTAAATTTCTGTTATTTTTTAGAGCATGATAACAAGCTTAAATTGAGTTGGTTCCACTTGCATTAGATAACAAAAACATTCTATTTAATAACAAAATTTACCCCATTTCATTTGCACTTGATTAGGTTAGGTATTTGATAGATTTACTAGCTCACTAGTTCTCGAATTTTTTATTTTTAGACTAGTAATTTTCCGTTATTTAATAAATCTTTTCCATGTATAGATGAATTTATGGATAGATGTAGACAATAATGTGCTTTTTTATAGGAGCTTCTACATTGCAGGGAAACCTCATCTCATTCGCCTCATCCACCCATGTCGCGAAAATCCACTAAAGTCTCGATCCAAATTCTTGTTTTATAAGCAAAAATTGCCATTTCCATTGAGCAAATCTACCCATCTTGAAGCCCTTGCTTGATTTATGGGTAATGTCCACTACCTCCATGCCTTATTATTTCATTATCCACCTTTCCCAAGCTCCATTCCACCTTCTAGACTACTTCCTAAGCTTTCAACCAATTTTTGTAATAAAATAGGGGATCATGTAGACATCTTGTAGGAACTAGTACTTCCTATAGACCTCCTATAGGAAAAATTGTAGTGGCCTATTTTGAGCCCGAATTAAGAAAAATTATCACTAGAAGCCATGATTAGACCCCTACTTTCCCTCCAAGCCATTTGAACCAATGTACTTCTTTTCCTCCACATTTGTCTCCCCTGCCAGAGAACCATGCAAGATTAGCATTTACATTTTTCAAGCAAAAAGATAAAAAGGAAAAATTTACTTTATATTTATTCATGCACACAATAGTTAGCACTCTCTATATCAAATTCCATGCTCAGTTAGTTTAAATCATCACATGTGATAAATAGGGTTAATTTAAGTTTCTTTTACATTTATTTCATGATCTTTATTCCATTAGAATATGTTTCTTTCCTTGTGCTTTACTTCTTGTAATAGGTTAGGGTTTCCATATCAATTCATTTTTTGCAATTAGTTTAGGGTTTCATTTTAGTACATGCACTCCATTATATCATCACAGAAAAGGAAGGACACATTGTATGTTGCACATATCATGTTGATACCTCTTAAGTTTGTACGAACCCCATGTTGATAATTAAAAGTCAGTAGCCTTGGGAGTTGCAACATTCTTGCTGCAATACTGAGGCTCATCACTTTTTGGCGTCGTCGCTAGGGAGGTGTCAAAGTATGCATTGTTTTCTTCCCTATTTGATTCATTTCTTTTTACTTTTTGCAAAAACAAAAAAAATTGCATTAGGCATATTTCATTTCAAAAATAAAAAAAGTGCATTGCATTAGTGTTTTCATTCAATCATAAAAAAACAAAAAATCTCCAACACCGCCCCACCGCCACCCCCCCCCCCCATTTAATCACGTGGCACTGTAAGAGCCACATCACCATTCACTTCTGTAGGTAGAAGGAGAAGATGGTAAAGAATGTAGAAGAAATGGACGAAAATGATGAAAATGAGGAAGATCCTCTCAGATTTCCCATTCAAGATATTGATGGTAGTGTGCACATGAAGAACATCCCTCCATATTTTCTTCCAAAATTTCATGGTATAGGATCAGAGTATCTAGAAACATTTCTCTTTGAATTTGAAATTGTTTGTAGATCTTATGGCTACTTATTAACAAAAAAAAAAAAAAAATTGAGAATGTTTCCAACAACATTGAAGGATAGAGTTGTTAAATGGTTCATGAGTTTAGGGACTAATTCAATAAGATCATGGAATGATATGCAAAATATATTTCTAGAAAAATATAAAGATCATGATCTTAAAGAATAAATATTTAGAATGAATCAAAAGGAATATGAGAGCCTTGAGGATCTAATAGAGAGGTTCATGTATAATGCTAAGAGGGAAAAACTACATCATTTAGGATCTGATACACTAAAAAACCTATTAGAACAATTAGGGATGAGTGGATTGATCTCCTTGATATCGTGAATGGAAGTGATGTATACCAACTATCTTTTGAAGAAATTTGTGAAACATGTAAACTCATATCAAGAGGAAGAGAAAGAGTAAGTAAATCAACATAATATTGGTAAGTCAAGCTAAACTTGGAAATTTGCTTGATAGCCTTATAACAAAAATTCTTAAAAATCTAAGTAAACAAGTAGAAATGTTAAGAATTCAAAATGAAAAAAAAAAAAAAAGATGTTGATATTTGTGTCATCCATGAAAAATCACATGATTTTAAATATTTCCCCCTCATACGAAGGTTGAAGGAAGTTTACCAAGAGGATAATGGAGCAAGTCAATTGCCAATGCAACTATGTTATGTAGCTCCAAGAGTACCATGGCAGCCTATTCAACCTTATGCACATCCATCTCAAAGTAATTGGAACACACCCTTTCCTTGGCAACCTTGGCCATCTCAACCCCAAAACCAATCTTGACAACAAGGTTGGCATGGAACTTATGGGATCCATTCACAATATCCTAAATATTTTCCTCAATATCCTCCATACCTAACTCCATGTTATCCCTACCATTTATCTCCACCACAACCACAACCCCAACCACAACCATCTCAAATATCCACTCCCACTCAACTACCTGTACCACCATTTCCAAACCCACACATTGAAGTAGCTCAGCCCACTTACAATGTTGAGGTACAACACTTCCAAACATCTCATCTTGAGCTAAATGGTATTCACCATAGCTTAGGAAGAGTATTGCAAAAAAGAGATCCTCTTGGTATCATTGAAGGACTACATCCAGAATAAGAAGATTTAAATGAAAATATCAAAGGATCATGTACTACATTTGATGAAGAGCAGAAAACAAAATCAGAGATCAAGAAGGTTCCCTCATGGTTACATCCTCCATGTATTCAAGAGAACAATTAGCAAAAAGGGGAAGATTTGAATTTCATAGAAGAAGAAGACATTCAAGATGATCCAAATCAACCAGAAAAATGAGGACATCAAAGTTATATTGAGGTTTGGTTCCAGAAAATCAACAAGGTGCAACAATACTCTCTTCTTCAATTTGGCTTGATATCATCAAAGTCAAAGCATTTGATCACTCAAATCCAGGTACATGTTAAGTCATATATTGCAAGCCTACACATTAGTTTGTCAGTCATCTTGATGTGCACATGGATCCATTGGAAGTATCCTTATACTTGAAAGTGATTTTGTTTTTCAAATAGAGTAGGGTAGAAAAAAAAAAAATTAAAAAAATGAAAAATAAGAGGAAAAAATAAAATCTCAAGTGAAAAGCTCCTTTGAGGCACTTGAGATTGGCTCGTTGATTCAAAACATCGATGAGGCAGTCAATGGGTTGAAAAAAGAGAAAAAAGAAAAGATCCTAGGTGAAAACCTCCTTTGAGGCACCTAGGTAGATCTACTAGTTGAAAACCTCAATGAGGCGGCTAGTAGGCCTAGAAAAAAAAATGATAAACCTTTGCTCCATGTATCTCTCTAATGAATGTAGGTGCCATCTAACATTTGCAAGCAACAAAAACAAGTTCGCACCAACAAAAGAAAAAATAGGTCAAACCTAGTCAAAAGAAGTCAAATTTTGACTTTCTCCTCCTTTTCTCAAATGCCCCAACAGGACCAAGGCCATGCCAATCCATCACCTTCATCTATTTCCAGCATCCACTCATCATTCTGAAACTTCTACCACTCATTTTCCTTGTTGTCCCAAAATACTACAGGAAGGCTTTGTTTTACTACACGAAACAAAAATACATAGAGCATAAATTTATTTTTTCCAAAACTTGAAAACCATACATCCATTTGAAAATATATTTCGGGGGGGGGGGGGATGCATATGAATCATGGTAACATGATCAAGCAATTTCAATAAATTCCAGTGCACAATTTTCGAGAAATCGACCTCCATCACCTAGAGCCATTTTTGGATTTTCTCGATATTCATGCATACGTTTAAAAAGATGTTTCATGGGGAGATTCATATGGATGATGGTAACATGCCCAAGAAATTTCAGCCAATTCTAATGCACGGTTTCTAATAAATAGGCCTCCATAACCCTCAATGATTTTTAATTTTTCTCGAGATTCGTGCATCCATTAGCTAATATATTTTTATGGGGAGGTGTATAATGATGATGGAAACATGCTCAGAAAGTTTCATGTCAATCTATTCTACCATTTCGAAGATATGGACAAAAAAATCTACTATAAGAGGTTGTCCTGAATTACTATAGGATCTCTACAGGAAGGCCAAGAAGAAGCTACAAGAGGCAACATGATGGAGAAATGGTTCAAAAGGTCATGTATTTTTTAGGGAAGGTTTATATAGGTCCCCTAGCACCACTTTCATCACTCATCCACTCCATCTAACCAAAATCTATCTTCAAATTCCACTCTGCCTTACATGAGGAAAAAAAAAAAAAAAAAAAGACCTCTAGGTGAAAACCTTTTTGGAGGCACCCAGGGTAGGCAACCAGAATGAAAACCTCCTTTGAGGCAACCTGGTTGTATTTCAAAAATAAAAATAAAAAAAAGAAGAGAAAAAACACAAAAATAATGGCAGGGACCTCAAACCTACCCACTCATAACAATTTTGGTTTTTGCAGGTTTGCACGAAGATAATAAACACATAAATCAGAGGGTAGCAAGCCATACAAAGCCCCGTGTTTTTCTTCATCCATTTCATCTCATCCATAATACCCATGTTCCTTCATCCATACTCATCTCCAGCAACAGAAAAATTCCAATTTCAGGCAAGTTTGTGCTTTCTACAGGATTTTGTATAATTACTACGGGAGTTTCTTGTAATACTACAGGAAGTCCTGAAAATTTACAAGAAAGGCAGTTCGATGGAAAAATTATGATGCAAACCTGTTTTGGGATAGGAAGAAAACGACATTGACTTCACCGCATCTCAAGCAACACCCATCATGACCATGCCACTATATGGCCACACCTTCCACTCATTCTAATACCTATTTACCCTCCAACAGAGAAAGGACACAAAAATTCAAAAAAGCGCAGCTATAGGACTTCCTGTAGTAGTACTACAAGAAACCCTATAACAGCCTATCTTGAAGTAATATCAGGCTCCAGGCCTAACCTTCAACACCATGATTGAAAGAGGAGAAGCATAACTACAAGCACAATGAAATTCTTCTAGAGCTCAATAACAACATAGGAATCCAACACCTGCACATCAACAAGAAGACAACCCATCAAGAAAATAAGATCAACAAAAAAGAAAAAGGCAGTCAAGAAGATGTACCTGAGTCATGAGCAACACAACAACATCAACTCAGCAGCAGCATGCATGTCTCTCCAACAACCATCAGGTGGGTACATCTATGCAATATTCTTGACCTCTTCTCTTGAGCATATTATAGTTATAAATTTGTTGTCAATGTATGAGATATGAGGTTTTATAAGCTAAGGATGGGTCAGCAGTCTCAGATGCCTTCAACTAGTTAATTGCATCTCACTCCTTAACTCATGCAATCTTGAAAAGTCAAATTATAAAGGGTGATGATTTCAAGGAATGAGGACATCAATTAAAATAAGAAATTTTTGCAAAGGCCAAGTCACCACAACACTCCAAGCCCTCCATCCACTTCATATTCACTATCTATCCATCATTCATCCACCCCATTTCAGAATTTCAAGAAAAAACCCTACACTCTATCTCACCCTGAAATTTTCTTGAAAAAAAACAAATAGAGCATCCACTCCATTTTCACAAACCTACATCATTTCTCATCACTCCCAGATAGTCAGAAGACTATGAAGGAAGAAGGAAAGACTGCTACAAGAAGATAGAATGATGTTACAAGAAGAAAGAAAGGAACAAATTGTGCTAAAAACCAAAAAAAGGCAGTCCCTAAGAGAGACCTAATCAAAACAGAAAATTCCAAGTTCATTAGGCAATCATCTAGGCCATAAAAGAAATGAATAAGGCAAGCTAATGGTCTCAATAAACAACGATTTTTCTTTGCACAAATATGTTTTTGGGCTTGTCCTTGCAAAACTTACAGCCAATATTCTTAATGCACAAGAGAGAGGCCACTAGGGCCATAAATGAGGCACAATGGGGTCACTAAGTTGCTCAAAGGATGAACAACACTTTCAGCAAGGGGGTATGATGGGCCTCTAAATTAAACATAAATTAAGGCCCATATGACTATCCTTTAGCACATTAAACCTGTCTTTTTGCATTAGATAATGTATTTTTAACTTTAATATATTCATTAGGAAGGTTTATGAATAATTGCATAATTGCGTCTAATATTATTTATTTTTGTGGAATATTATGTGAATATTGGGTAGATTATGAAGATTTGGAGGAGGAGATAATTTAGGGACTTTCTCCCTACTATAGGATGATCAATATTAAATAATAAATCAACAAGATATTATGGAATTATGGTACAGATTGTGGAACTCCAATAATCGAGAAAATCTAGGAATGTGTTCCCTACCATTTAATGCAGATTCCTAGTATTGGGAACCAGATCCACTAATCAAGGGACTTTGATGGGGAAAGCTTCCTCCTTTCATGGGGAATGATTTCTAATCATTTTTTATAGGTACCAAGTCGAATTTTCCTGTAGAGGGAGATTTTTATTAGTCTTCTTGTGGAGAGAACTCGCATTTTTGTAGCTCCATTGTATTTTCTTGCAGGGATGTAATTGTATTGATGAAAGTAATGAATATTGGTATCATGTTAAGCTTATAAATCTTGTTCTCCTCCATAGGACTCTTATTTTTTGTGGGCTTGGCCATGCCAGGAGCCTCAGAGCCCTTTTGTATCATTTTTTTTATTCTTTTCACTTATTCACATGCATCTCTTATTTTTGTTTCTTTCTATTTTTGCATTTAGTATTAATGATTTCTTGTTGTAGGATTGGGTTAAATGGTTGATGTGAGTTATTTTGAAGGATCATAAGGATCATTTCATCCTTGGAAAATCTTTGGAAGGTCGTGTTGTGGCCACCAACAACCCCCCTTTTATTTTTTAGTGTTATTACTAATACTAAATAAAAGGGGACCCTTAGTCAAAAAATTTCAAAAAATCAATTAGTGATTGTATTTCCTTTTCAATAAAACTTATTATCATAAACTTAAGAAAAGACCCTTGCGAAATCTAAAAACTTAAGTTTTGTGATGAAGGAAGGTAAAAATCACTTCTTAAAGGATATCACATCACAAAAAAGACAACAGCATGCCTCCTTACGAGCTAAAATTTAAAACTGCGAGAATGCGATGTGAAATTGCATAAAGATAAAACATATATTGCATCACAGATCTTAAAAGCATACTTATAATAAAAAACCACAGAAAACGCCGATATGCGATAGCGCATATCGCAAAATCGCACCTCGCAAAGAAACTACTGAACACAAAATATGCACATCTTACAATCATGCGATATTACGATATTGTGATGTTGCAATCATGCGACACTGCGAAATTGCGATAATGCGGAAAAACAACCTTACGATAAGACAAAATAAAAATCATGCGATCTTGCGATATGCAATGTAACAAATCTGTGATATCGCAAAGCAAATCACAAAATCATCCCGTCGCAACTTTGTCTGGTTCATTGTTCAAGAAAAAGTGTTAAACGAGACTGGTTATGTGCTTTAATGCTCATTAATGAAATATAGTTTTGAGTTTATTGAAGAGTCAATTCACGTAAGGTGGCATATTTTACATGTCTTCGGCAGTCAAAGCATTCCCGTCATTATGTATTATCATTACTTTCACTTCACTTGTAACTGCGGGAACGAAGGACAAAAGATTATACAAAGCAGTGTACAAGAAATTACGGTGAAGAATAGGCGAGGCTCTGGTATCTGAAGATAAAGAAATGGCGCCCTTATACACATTCACCGCATGCAACAGAAATGCAGTTGTGGATTTAGCTTCTTCAATCCTGCGCCGTGGATAACAGCAAAACCCAATCCGCCAAAAGAAAGCACGCAAGAGGCAGAAAACGCATCAAGGAAACCCAGACTAAAAAATAGAGGTAGTTTCCGATGCGTGATTAGCGCTTAGCGCTAATCGCGCATCGCCAGGAAAAATCTCTCGAATAGGATGACTCTCAAAAACAACATAAATTTTGCCGGAAAGATGGTGCCAACTCTAGCAGTTTCCATTTTCACAGGGCAACTAAAGGTTGAGGTCAGGCAACCAATTTCGCTTAAGCAAATGTTGAATGCTTGCAATATAAAGGAAAAAATACAGAAATAGTTAGCTTTAGATTTAATTTTAGAAATAGTTTTATTTTATTTTGCCTAGAAACGGGACGGTCATTTAAAACCGTATCCTAAATTTTTGTAAATAAGTTATTTTTAGACATAGTTAGTAGTATTTAAACCCTTCTCATGCATTTAGAGAAGGGTACAGAAATTTATCAAAAACTTGTCCTCAGAACATGCACTTTTGCACCCTCCAAGGAGGTTTTGGTGAATGAATGGAATAGGGTTTATTGATTTTTGCATCTGATATCTACTACTGATGTTGCACTTATGTACTCTTAGTTGATGCCAGATTGAGAAGAGATAAATTGTAATCGCTTGAAGCTCATGAGTAGAACTAGTTATAAATGGTACTTCTATCTCTTAACTGTTTCTATCTCCTGTGTTAGAGTGATGTTTAAGCTTAGTTGTTTATATGTTAATGCTTGAATGCCTGAGTTATCATTTGGCACTTTTGTACGGTGATAGCTATTTATATATGATTGATATGTGAATAGCTTACTATGCGATCACAACTGTTTCGTCTAACTTTTTATGCGAAGTAGTTCATCTATATTGAATTCTTTTCTTATAACAGTTGAATGATTTTTATTACCAATTTTTATTTGAAATCATTTTAGATCGCATAACAGAAAAATCTTACCCTAGGTTAGTATAGATATTAGATGTCGTTGCTTTTTTAGATACAAATGAGATTAGAATTAGAAGTAGATTACCTCATTTAGAATCTTTTAAATCCACAAACATCAATCAATCTTACACACACACGCAATTGGGAAATTGGTCCCATTATCCCCAGTCGGACCCACCATACCAAATGGAAAAGGAGTTGCCAACCAAGGTCCGGACCGGGTGGGTATCCCCCTTGTTGTAGACTCAATTTTCGGGCCTTCAACATATTTGGCGCTAGAAGGAGGGCCTGTAACTATGAATGGCAAGTAAGTCCAAATAAAAATACCATTCTGAGAGTAAATCGCCCTCACCATCTCCCTCGACTTCTCCACTTCATTTAGAATCTTTAAATCCACAGTCAGAAGTCGTAGCATAAACAACCACTACTATAAACCCTGATATTTCATAACAATCTATTTTTGAACCTCATGAAGTTGAATCTTTGATTCACAAACTTCAACGATTTTCTATATCCCCTCAAAGGTTTTATAAATCTCAAGGCAGCGTGACTTCACAATATAACCCTGCTCATCCCTTAACCAGATTAAAAAGCGAAAAGTTTGGTGTTCAACCAACTGAATTACCTCTACCCACAAGGAAGAGAGCAAGGAAATCACCCAAAGGGTCCTATAGCGAGACTCTTTCACCATCATCATCCATCTCAATATTTTCACTGTGAGGTCAACCATCCACTCCACCACTTCAGACCATTGTTCACCGGCCTACTGTTACTTCTACATATCCTTCCCAAACATCTGGAATTGTAATACCCTCAGTTCCTCAACCTCAAGGATCATCTTTTGCACGTCCTTCCATTAGTAGATCAGCGATGGCTCAATCTCCATGGAATAACCTAGGGGCAGTCTTAATGCCTGCACCCTTGAGTCAGCTACCAGCCCATCCTGAAAAATGGCTGCCTAAATTCAATCCTGAAGAAGGCATGCTAGCAAAAGAGCATATTAATAACTTTATGCTATCCATAAAATCTTAATGGAGTTACTAATGAAGATGTTTTCATTCGAATGTTTTCCTTATACCCTTCAAGGAACAGCCGGATCATGGTATTTTTCATTACCATCTGGATCTATCACTAGTTGGGATATCTTCAAGGAGCAATTCCTCATTAAATTTGGTGATGATAGGTCTACTGCGACGCTGATTAGTGACCTGTCAAACCTCAGAGCTCAATTAAAAGAACCTATCAAAGACTTCAATTCGCGTTTCAATAAACTATTAAACAAAATTCCTACTGCTTCCAAGCCCAGCGAAGAAGTAAGAAGTGAATGGTACATTACTGCTTTACCATCAAATACAGCAATCTTCGTGGACAGGGCTAATAAGACAACTTTAGCTGAAAACATGAAAGAAGCAATAGCTATAGAGAAACGAATTATAGCCCTTGAAAACAAGACCACGATCGAAGAACGGAAGTCTAAGAAGGTAACATTCAAAGAATATCCCAAGAAAAAGCAATCGAAATACCCTTTTGATTTAGAAGGATTACAAAAGGTTTTGAATACCGTGTCTAACAAAATGGTCGACATTAAGAAACAAGTGGCAGAAACTTCTTCAAAGAAGCCATACAGAGCTTTTAAAAGAAATCCCTCGACTGATTCAAAGCCCCCCAACGTATTACAAACGTTGAATCTGAGGAAGAAGAGGAAATCGCTACTAAAGAGCAAACTGATGAAGAAGAAGTTGTAGAGTTACAAGACGGTCATTTAAAACCGTATCCTAAATTTTTGTAAATAAGTTATTTTTAGACATAGTTAGTAGTATTTAAACCCTTCTCATGCATTTAGAGAAGGGTACAGAAATTTATCAAAAACTTGTCCTCAGAACATGCACTTTTGCACCCTCCAAGGAGGTTTTGGTGAATGAATGGAATAGGGTTTATTGATTTTTGCATCTGATATCTACTACTGATGTTGCACTTATGTACTCTTAGTTGATGCTGGATTGAGAAGAGATAAATCGTCATCGCTTGAAGCTCATGAGTAGAACTAGTTATAAATGGTACTTCTATCTCTTAACTGTTTCTATCTCCTGTGTTAGAGTGATGTTTAAGCTTAGTTGTTTATATGTTAATGCTTGAATGCCTAAGTTATCATTTGGCACTTTTGTACGGTGATAGCTATTTATTTATGATTGATATGTGAATAGCTTACTATGCGATCACAACTGTTTCGTCTAACTTTTTATGCGAAGTAGTTCATCTATATTGAATTCTTTTCTTATAACAGTTGAATGATCTTTATTACCAATTTTTATTTGAAATCATTTTAGATCGCATAACAGAAAAATCTTACCCCAGGTTAGTATAGATATTAGATGTCGTTGCTTTTTTAGATACAAATGAGATTAGAATTAGAAGTAGATTATCTCATTTAGAATCTTTTAAAGCCACAAACATCAATCAATCTTACACACACGCAATTGGGAAACTGGTCCCATTATCCCCAGTCAGACCCACCATACCAAATGGAAAAGGAGCTGCCAACCAAGGTCCGGACCGGGTGGGTATCCCCCTTGTTGTAGACTCGATTTTCGGGCCTTCAACATATTTGGCGCTAGAAGGAGGGCCTGTAACTATGAATGGCAAGTAACTCCAAATCAAAATACCATTCTGAGAGTAAATCGCCCTCACCATCTCCCTCGACTTCTCCACTTCATTTAGAATCTTTAAATCCACAGTCAGAAGTCGTAGGATAAACAGCCACTACTATAAACCTTGATATTTCATAACAATCTATTTTTGAACCTCATGAAGTTGAATCTTTGATTCACAAACTTCAACGATTTTCTATATCCCCTCAAAGGTTTGATAAATCTCAAGGCAGCGTGACTTCACAATATAACCCTGCTCATCCCTTAACCAGATTAAAAAGCGAAAAGTTTGGTGTTCAACCAACTGAATTACCTCTACCCACAAGGAAGAGAGCAAGGAAATCACCCAAAGTGTCTGATAGGGAGACTCTTTCACCATCATCATCCATCTCAATATTTTCACTGCGAGGTCAACCATCCACTCCACCACTTCAGACCATTGTTCACCGGCCTACTGTTACTTCTACATATCCTTCCCAAACATCTGGAATTGTAATACCCTCAGTTCCTCAACCTCAAGGATCATATTTTGCATGTCCTTCCATTAGTAGATCAGCGATGGCTCAATCTCCATGGAATAACCCAGGGGTAGTCTTAATGCCTGCACCCTTGAGTCAGCTACCAGCCCATCCTGAAAAATGGCTGCCTAAATTCAATCCTGAAGAAGGCATGCTAGCAGAAGAGCATATTAATAACTTTATGCTATCCATAAAATCTTAATGGAGTTACTAATGAAGATGTTTTCATTCGACTTTTTTCCTTATACCCTTCAAGGAACAGCCGGATCATGGTATTTTTCATTACCATCTGGATCTATCACTAGTTGGGATATCTTCGAGGAGAAATTCCTCATTAAATTTGGTGATGATAGGTCTACTGCGACGCTGATTAGTGACCTGTCAAACTTCAGAGCTCAATTAAAATAACCTATCAAAGACTTCAATTCGCGTTCCAATAAACTATTAAACAAAATTCCTACTGCTTCCAAGCCCAGCGAAGAAGTAAGAAGTGAATGGTACATTACTGCTTTACCATCAAATATAGCAATCTTTGTGGACAGGGCTAATAAGACAACTTTAGCTGAAAACATGAAAGAAGCAATAGCTATAGAGAAACGAATTATAACCCTTGAAAAGAAGACCGCGATCGAAGAACGGAAGTCTAAGAAGGTAACATTCAAAGAAGATCCCAAGAAAAAGCAATCGAAATACCCTTTTGATTTAGAAGGATTACAAAAGGTTTTGAATACCGTGTCTAACAAAATGGTCGACATTAAGAAACAAGTGGCAGAAACTTCTTCAAAGAAGCCATACAGAGATTTTAAAAGAAATCCCTCGACTGATTCAAAGCCCCCCAACGTATTACAAACGCTGAATCTGAGGAAGAAGAGGAAATCGCTACTGAAGAGCAAACTGATGAAGAAGAAGTTGTAGAGTTACAAGGAATGTGGGATTTCATCCTCCCATAAGAAGAGGATCAAGAAGCATTCTCGGTTAGTACACGAAGCAGAAATCAGCTTGATCCCCCCAAACTACCCCTAAGCCAAAGAGCACAAGCTCAGCAACGAAGGATAAATTCGCACCCAAGAAGACAACATCTAAAGTGACTCAAACCAGCCCAGTCCAAACAGATTCGTCTACTCGATCTAAAACGTTGATCATTTATGATGAAATGGAGTATAATATTATAGAAGATATGAAGAAGACTTAGGCCAACATCACTCTTTACGAATTGAGCAAGTTAAAACACCAGCGAAAGATACTTTTGAAAGAATTACATGTTGTGCCAGTTGCACCTTTGCCTACCGCTGTAATTTCTCAGGCTTCTCATGAAATGGGAAGACCTTCGACTAATGCGATTAACAAGATTGATCCAAATGACATCGCATTATTTGGAGGAAGATCGAGATCTAATACTCCCCCCTTCCTTCTTACCTATGAAATTTTTAATAAAAATGTGCATAATTGTTTAGTGGATTCTGGAGCTTCGTCGAATATTTTACCAAAGTCAATATGTACAAAATTGAACTTTCAACCACAAAAGTCTGTCGTGCGCATAGTCCAGCTAGATCGATCACAGGTCGAAGTGATTGGAGAATTGAATCAAGTTACCATAAGGCTATCATCCAACCCAAAGTTATGTCAAGTTATCGACATTTTAGTTGCTGATATTCCAGAATTTTATGGTCTAATTCTTAGCAGAGATTGGTCAGAAAAGCTTCATCGATATTTTGCAACTGATTGGTCGCACATGTGGCTCCCTTATAATGGTAAACCCAATCAAATAAAAGTTGAACGAGAAAGACATCATAAATACATAGTAACAGAGCTAGAGGGAGAGAATGAGCCAGTAGCATATAACAACAACATTATTGGCAATTACTCAGTAGATTCTTTCCTAGGGAATTTCAATGCTCATACGTCACCTTATTTAGAACATTTTATTTTGTCTCAAGTCGAAAACTTTTCCCAAATAGATAGTTCTAGATGTATCAATTTTTTAGATTATCTTGTAAATAAATCTTTGTTTTGGAAATTATTTTTTGATGGTTCTAAATCTAACGAAGGAGCAGGAGTAGGATGCATGCTAGTTATTCCAAAAGGAGATAAAACTATGTTAACTTGCAGGCTTGAATTTGATTGCACCAACAATACCGCTGAATATGAGGCTTTGGTCCAAGGGTTGTACAAAGAAATCAGATTAAACGTCAAATACCTTCAAGTTTTCGGAGATTCGGAAATTGTAGTTAGACAGGTACATAATACTATACATTGTTTATCAGGTCATTTAAAACATTATCAATCTCTAGTTCAAGACCTGACTGAACACTTTATAGCATTTAATATCTCATCAATTCCCAGAATCCAGAATGCAAGTGCAGACCTCCTAGCTAACGTAGCTTCCAAACTTATCCCTTCAGAAGATTTTAGCCCTAATAGATTTTCAATAGAATTAATCTTTCGACCTTCTATTCCTAACAACATCACAAATTGGAGTATTTTTAACGACGATCCTGACATCATGAGTTTTCTCACATCTGAAGGATCCTATGCCAATCAAATAATCGACGAAGACCAACATGATCGACAATTGCAACAGGATAGCACTAACAACGCTATACCTAAGTCGGTAGTCAAATTAGAAGACCTTTATGATTTGAAAGATCGGTTTAAAATATCTATTAATTCAAAACTCCAAAGTTCAACTTTGAACTACGAATTAGTAAATCTGGGAACTGATGCCAAATCACAAAATGTCAATCTAGGCCTTGGCCTAACTCCGAAAAAAAAAAAAAAAAAAAAAAAAATAAAAAAAAATCAATAATAATAATAAAAAAAAAAATAAAAAAAAATAAAAAATATATAATAAAAAATAATTAATAAATAATAAATATAAATAATAAATAATAAAATAATAAAAAATAAAAAAATAATAATAATAAAAAAATAATTAAAATAAAAAAATAAAAAAAATTAAAAAAAATATTAAAACATAAAAAAATATAAAAAATATAAAAATATTAAAAATAAAAAAAATTAAAAATATAAAAATAAAAAATATAAAAATAATTTAAAAAAATAAATATAAAAATAAAAATATTAAAAATAAAAAATAAAAATAAAAAATTAAATAAAAAATTAAATAAAAATTAAAAAAATTAAAAAAAAATATAAATAAATAAATAAATACAATAATAGGCATATATCCGTCTTTTGAGACAATACAGAAATGTTTTTGCTTGGAACTATTATGAACTTAAAACATACGACACTTTTATCATCCAACATACTATTCCAATGATGGAAAATGCAAAACCAGTCCAACAGAAGCTGAGAAAAATCCATCCCAATTTACAAAATCAGATTAAATCCGAACTCAACTAGTTATTGAAAGCCAAAATAACTTTCCCCGTTCGACATTCTAAATGGGTCTCCAACATGATCCCTATTAGAAAGAAAAACGGAGATATTATAATCTGTATTGACTTTCGAAACCTTAATAAAGCCTGCCCAAAGGATAATTTTCCTTTGCCTCCTATGGAACAAATCTTGCAGGCAGTCGCTGGGTCAGAATTAATGTCCTTTTTGGACGGATTCTCAGGATACAATCAAGTGTTGGTACACCCTGACGACCAATTAAAAACCACATTCATAACCAAATGGGGCACCTACGCATATCAAAAAATGCCTTTTGGCCTGATTAATGCGGGTGGCACTTTTAAGAGAGCCATGGACATTGCATTCAAAGGTTTAGTTAATAAGTTTGTGGTAATCTATTTGGATGATATAACTATCTATTCCAAAAAACAAAGCAACCATCTCAGAGATTTGAAACAAATCTTCCAATGTTGTCTCAGGTATGGAATTTCATTCAACCCTAAAAAGTCATTTTCCGCATTAAGTGAAGGAAAACTTCTAGGATTCATAGTGTCAAAAACTGGAATTCACATTGACCCTGACAGAATCAAAAAGGTTTCCAAAATTTCCCTACCTCACAACAAAAAAGCCATGCAATCTTTCCTTGGTCAGATCAACTTCGTAAAGAGATTTGTTCCAGACTTTTCAAGAATTGTATCTCCTTTACAAACAATGATAAAAAAGAACTCAAACTTCAAGTGGGGCCAAGACGAATATGAGGCATTCAATCTAATCAAACAAGAAATTGTGAATGCTCCATCTTTAGCGACTCCAAATTTTTCAGAGCCTTTTATTTTATATACATTTGCCTCTGACAGATCATATGCAACGATTCTTACCCAAGCCAATGAGGATAAGGCAAAAGCCCCAATTTCTTTTTTCAATTCAAATTTGCAGGGGGCTAAATTAAATTATTCAGATGTGGAGAAGAAGGCTTATGTTGTTTTCAAAGCAATCAAATATTTCAGACCCTTCATACTCAAAACTCATACAAAAATCATTGTACCGTTTTCAGCAGTAAGAAATCTTTTAGTAC
>APFE030319023.1:6326-22770 GCA_000404065.3 Pinus taeda
GTTATTGAAAATTTTATTTATTTATTAAATAGTCGTGTTGTGATTCTTTAGTGTAATATATATTAATTAGTAAAAAACTATTAATATTATTATTGTAATCATTAATAATGAAAGTGTTTATGGTAAGAAATTAGTCTCCCAACAAAAATATTAGTGAATATTATTTTTTTGGAATATCAATATAAGTTTTTGTTCGTGTTATATTGTGATTTGTATTTTATTATTTATATAGGATTTAAATTTTAGGTGTTTTCTACATAAGTAAATTACAAGTTATATATGGAGAGATATGGGTCCCATTTAAGGAAAATAATTAAAATTGTTCTTGAAACTTTATATATAGATTAGAAAAATTGGAGTGTTATTTGGATGGGAGATGTCTATAGTAATCACAACATTTGTGGAGTAAGAGGTAATGCATTTTTAAGAAGACATTATGAGATCAATTTCAAAGAAATTGTAAGTGATGAATTAAATAAGAAAAATGTATATTTTATGATAATTTCTAAAAATAACACAATAGAAAGTTGCAAATAGTGTACAAGTTATGAATGAGTAGGAAAATGAAACTTTCAATATAACATTATTATCAACACTATTAATGGAGAAAATTAGAAAGGGGAAAACATATTTTATTTCATTATCTTTCCAACAATCTATAGAGAGAGCTAAATAAGAAGTTACATATGTTGTTTTAGTAAGCACTAAGGATGCACAAATGATTGGAGATAATACAAAAACACAAATGGAAATAACCAATTTCAAACTTCAATTTATTTCTAATTGAGCTACAGTACAAAAGATATGTTGGAAGCGTTCTTTTGAAATAAATATCAATGTAAAACCACCACGTTTAAAAAATTGATTGTAATAAGTGAATTTTTGTTTAATGTGATGTTTCTAAAATATTTTATCATTGCATCAAGTGAAGAATTTGATCTTTTTTTAAGAGCCCAAGCTTGGCATACCACATGTATATTTGTTTTAATATGAAAATAATTTTTTGTTGGAAACAAATATACTAAAACTTTATCAATGCACCTTCATATCCCAACACATATACCAACCTTAACTTCAAAGACATTTTTTAGGCTAGAGACATATTCCATTGCCTATAAACATTGATATTTATCATATGGTGAATCAAGTTATCACTAGGAAACATACATATAAGGAATACAAGTGGGATACCTTAGTTGGGTGCCTTTGTACATCTATGTAGGTATGAGTAAAGTCATAATTTATTATATTTAGTTTTATTATATATTTTATCTTCCACATACCCTTTGGTATATTAAAAGACCTCTAGGCATACTAGAACCACTCCTACAAAATCATTTTGACTATTTATCTCTATAATGTACCATAACAGTAGAGGATATTTCTCTTATATATATGGGAATTGGGTAGTACAACCAAGTGTATAATGTTTCCTCAATTAGCATGAAATATTGTAGCATTCCCTCCCACCTCCTTGTACTTTCTCACGTGGTGAGAGATGTCACCTATGAATTAACCATATATCCAAACTCCATTATGAATATTGTGTTACATAAATCTGTATTTTCCAAATAATGTAATTAAATTGTCATATCACCATCGCATTCGGTTGGTCAATGGATTTCAGTCGACATATATTTCATCTCATTCCAACTCCTTGATTGAAACTTATGGCCTATTGAAGTTAGACCAAACATAATGCCACATGCAATCCACTTGTAGGTTGCATGGCTCACCCATGTCCCCACATGGAGTTCCATGTCACTCGAAATCACCTTGAGTGGCACCAATATGTGAGGTAGTTCCTCAATATGGGGTTTCATAGTGTCCAACCAACCTAGAAAATCAGGTGGTTTTCGTAGGGGAGGTTCTTGAGAGGTCAACAATCAATGGTGGTTTCATGTTAGGTCCCTATAATACTAGTGTATTCCCTTATTATTATTGTCATTGTAGCCCCATATTGTTTTTGTTGTGCCCATGTCATCCCCATATTGTTATTATTGTACCCCATAGAAGGCCACTATTGTTTTTTTCTAAGTAAGGTTACTCTATTAATATGATACAAAAAGGGGAATTACAGTGAGGCTTGGCCATAGAGGAACCAAGCGTCAATCAGCACACATTCATAATAATTTTCTTTGGCTTCACCAACGAAGGGGAAACCAGTACAAAAATAGGTCCAAAAATAACCCACACAGGGGTAACAAATTTAAACAAAGCATTAATAAGACAAGGTAACCAGATCATCATTTTATCGTGAAGATACATAAGACTAAATATGAACTGAGCCAAGAACTTGACAAAACTTCCACTTGGCGAGCACGACACATGACACTTAGTCTTCTGGAGCTGGCTCCTCCACAATTGGACAATTGAAAAATTTATTTATTTATTAAATGGTCGTGTTGTTATTCACTAGTGTAATATACATTAATTAGTAAAAAATTATTAATATTATTATTGTAATCATTAATAATGAAGGTGTTAAGAAATTAGTCATAAAGTTAGACTAACTTTATGTTATGTTGGTTGAGATTGTCATTATATCTAAATATTTTTCATTTGGAGGTTGTCGCAAGAAAAATATTAGTGAATATTATTTTTTTGGAATATCAATATAAGTTTTTTTTCGTGTTATATATTGTGATTTGTATTTTATTATTTATATAGGTTTTAAATTTAGGTATTTTCTACATAAGTAAAGTACAGGTTGTATAGGGAGAGATATGGGTCTCATTTAAGGAAAATAATTAAAAATGTTCTTGAAACTTTATAGATAGATTAGAAAAATTGGAGTGTTATTTTGATGGGATATGTTTATAGTAATCACAACATTTGTGGAGTAAGAGGTAATGCATTTTCAAGAACACATTATGAGATCAATTTCAAAGAAATTGTAAGAGATGAATTAAATAAGAAAAATGTGTATTTTACGATAATTTCTAAAAATAACACAATAGAAAGTTGCAAATAGTGTACAAGTTATGAATGAGTAGGAAAATGAAACTTTCAATATAACATTATTATCAACACTATTAATGGAGAAAATTAGAAAGGGAAAACATATTTTATTTCATTATCTTTCCAACAATCTATAGAGAGAGCTAAATAAGAAGTTACATATGTTGTTTTAGTAAGCACTAAGGATGCACCAATGATTGGAGATAATAGAAAAACACAAATGGAAATAACCAATTTCAAACTCCAATTTATTTCTAATTGAGTTACAGTACAAAAGATATGTTGGAAGCATTCTTTTGAAATAAATATGAATGTAAAACCACCATGTTTAAAAAATTGATTGTAATAAGTGAATTTTTGTTTAATGTGATGTTTCTAAAATATTTTATCATTGCATCAAGTGAAGAATTTGATATTTTTTTTAAGAGCCCAAGCTTGGCATACCACATGTATATTTGTTTTAATATGAAAATAATTTTTTGTTGGAAACAAATATACTAAAACTTTATCAATGCACCTTCATATCCCAACACATATACCAACCTTAACTTCAAAGGCATTTTTTAGGCTAGAAACATATTCCATTGCCTATAAACATTGATATTTATCATATGGTGAATCAAGTTATCACTAAGAAGCATACATATAAGGAATACAAGTGGGATACCTTAGTTGGATGCCTTTGTACAACTATGTAGGTATGAGTAAAGTCATAATTTATTATATTTAATTTTATTATATATTTTATCTTCCACATATCCTTTGGTATATTAAAAGACCCCTAGGCATACTAGAACCACTCCTACAAAATCATTTTGACTATTTATCTCTATAATGTACATACCACAACAGTAGAGGATATTTCTCTTATATATATGGGAATTGGGTAGTACAACCAAGTGTATAATGTTTCCTCAATTAGCATGAAATATTGTAGCATTCCCTCCCACCTCCTTGTACTTTCTCAAGTGGTGAGGGATGTCACCTATGAATTAACCCTATATCCAAACTCCATTATGAATATTGTGTTACATAAATCTTTATTTTCCAAAAAATGTAATTAAATTGTCATATCACGATCGCATTCAATTGGTCAATGGATTTCAGTCGACATATATTTCATCTCATTCCAACTCCTTGATTGAAAGTTATGGCCTATTGAAGTTAAACCAAACATAATTCCACATGCAATCCACTTGTAGCTGGCATGGCTCACCCATGTCCCCACACAGAGTTCCATGTCACTCGAAATCACCTTGAGTGGCACCAATATGTGAGGTAGTTCCTTAATATGGGGTTCCATAGTGTCCTGCCAACCTAGAAAATCAGGTGGTTTCCATAGGGGAGGTTCTTGAGAGGTCAACAATCAATGGTGGTTTCATGTTAGGTCCCTATAATACTAGTGTATTCCCTTATTATTATTGTCATTGTAGCCCCTTATTGTTTTTTTTGTGCCCATGTCGTCCCCATATTGTTATTATTGTACCCCATAGAAGGCCACTATTATTTTTTTTCTAAGTAAGGTTAATATATTAATATGATACAAAAACGGGAATTACAGTGAGGCTTGGCCATAGAGGAACCAAGCCTCAATCAGCACACATTCATAATAATTGTCTTTGACTGCCCCAACAGAGGGGAAACCAGTACAAAAATAGCTCCAAAAATAACCCACACAGGGTTAACAAATTTAAACAAAGCATTACTAAGACAAGGTAACCAGATCATAATTTTATCCTGAAGATACATAAGACTAAACATGAACTGAGCCAAGAACTTGAAAAAACTTCCACTTGGCTAGCATGACACATGGCACTCAGTCTTCCGGAGCTAGCTCCTCCACAATTGGACATGCCCAGTCATCCGAGTTGCCTGACTTGCCACGTCCCAATGCTTGATGGCCTTCCTCCATGTTGCATGCCACAACTCGCGGGCCTGACGTGTCACCTTGGCAGCTATCGGAAGCCAGCGTGTATCTATGTATGCCCGTCCCAGCATGCTGACTGCGAGCAATAGCTTTGCCATGCATTCTATTTCAACCTTCATCAGCTTCCAATTCCCCATTGTTGTCCCGGTTCCTGCTACTCTGTTCACCTACTCTGTAGGATCATCTAAAGGAACATGTGGCTCAGTCTCTTCTGTGATGGCAATTAAGATGGTGGCAATGATAAGAGGGGGGTTCAGAGAACTACAAAAGCGAAATTGTGTGGTGTGAGGAGCAGGATGAGGAGGAAGGGGAAAGGTTGCAGTGCGAACTGCTGCATCTCCACGACCTAAGCTATGGAGCCAGGCTCTACCTCTGCCACTTCATGTGTCTGGGTACCGGTCCATGAAACTGTGCAGGTTGGGCTTATCTACAAAGGAGGCAAGGGATGTAGAATCAGGGCTAGGCAGAGTAGGATAATGAGAGCTACCGCTTCACGTGCCCCCTCTTTGACTGCGCATACAATTGCAGACCATGGTGGATATGGGAACAGGGAGAGTGTTAGAAACGACATTGGAGGAATTGATAGAGAAACTATGTAAGGAAGTTACATAGGGATTGAGGTTATGAGAAAGATTACAGAGGTTGGTGTGGGAATGGTGGAAGCCATTACCCAAATCAATACAACACAACAGCCAAAATCTGTGGCCAGTGCTGGTGTGTACATTCAGCTCTCCCACCTACAGAGGATAGACATAATGAATCAAAGGCAGATTAACAGAGAAATTCTTTGGCTCCATTGTTTTGTGGGAAATGGCTCTACCTCGGCCTGTGCAGTCATTAAATGGCTCCTGTGAGATGCCATGAATACCATTCAAGGTGGCATGGGGAAAGTTGAAGGGGGGCATGTGGCCTCCCCATTCGTTGCCGCTCCGTCTTATCATATTAACTCCAAGGATTAACACCCACATAAAAATACTTTCCACTATCTACCCCAATGTTAGCGAGAAGTTCTGCTACTTTATTCCTTTCCTTGCGAGAGTGTTTAAGATTTACAACTCTATGGGTTGAGAGCCAGTGTTCAATGTGCTCAAGACGTTCTTCTAGTCAGAAGATCTGATTTACCATGTTGATGAGAATCTCGGAGTCCCCTTCAATTATAAGGGGGAAAAAGCATGGAGCTAAGCAAGGAGAAGTCCTTGCCATAGCCCTTCTAATTCCACTGAGTTATTTGTATCCCAGCCAATTGAGCTGAAATAGGATAGAAACAAAATGCCTTTGTGATCTCCAAAAACTCCTCCATATCCTGCTTTACCTCAATTACCTTTATATGCCCCATAAAAGTTTAGTTGAATCATCTGCTAGGGCGGAGGGGTCCATTTGTCATCTATATTTTCATGTGAGGAAGTTTTGCTTTGTTTTGCATGTGTACTATTCCATTGAAGGTTCCAGTTTGTCCAGATATTTTGTTCCTGAGAGATGGTTGAATAATTTTCTTCTGACCACGCTTGAAGCATCAAGGTTTCTTGAAGGTTTTGACTGGTATTATTCCATAGAACTTCTAAGGAGGAGGCTTGGTCCTTGAAGATGCGATGATTCCTTTCTTTCCAAACATTCCACATGAGGAACCCTAGGATTAGTTTCCATAGGGAATTTAACAGTTTGCTTTTGTAAGGATTGTTTGCCCAGGAATGGAGAGTGTTAGAGATATTCTCCTTGCGTCGTCCTTCCTTTTGACATCTAAAGCTTACTTTTTCCCAGAGTCCATTTGCCAGTGGGTAGGAATTGAATAGGTGCTAAATGGTTTCTTCCGCATTTTTGCAATTGGGAGACATAGAAGGCCCATAAAAGCTTCTTTTCCATAGGTTGTCCCAAGTGAGAAGTTTATTGCGGCATAACAACCATAGGAAAGTGGAGACTTTTGGCCAAATGGTTGGGGCCCAAACTTTGTTCCAAAGTAGATCTTTGATTATTGGAGTTCTTATTGTCAATTTTAGGCTTCTTCTGTAGAGAATATTCCTTTTTCTTCATAACCCAATTTAATTTTATGCCTTTTATCAGAGTAACAGATTTGCCTGGTTGAGAGCTTTGTTTCCAGACAATATCCATTGCGTATATCCTTGAGCATGGGCATGCATATAGTATTGATTTACCTTTGCCATCAGTTGCCCTTCCCAATCCTATATGTGTTGAGGTTCGACAAGGTCTTTTAACTTAGGTATTTGCTGTGAGGAGTCTCCCCAAAACCGGGCACTACTACCATCCTTACTTCCCAGAAGCTGTGCTGCTGTATTAAGTCCTTATACTGTTTGGCAGTGTTTTAGATGAGAGAACCTGATCCTACTTTTGTGAGTCTAATTAAATCATCCTCTGGTCGATTATTGGTGTATTTCGTTGTCCAAAGGTTAGCCCAATGAGTATGTGGCTCCGAGATCAATTTCCACCAGATGCGAGTGCCCATGACTGCATTACTATGTTGAGGATCATGAAGCCCAGTACCTCCATATATTTTTGGGAGGAAAACAGTGTCTAATTTTACCAGAGCCCATTTTATCTTTTGGCTTGTGTTTCCCCACAATAAATTTCTTTGAAGATTTCTGATTTCTTTGAGGACCCATTTTGGCGCTGCCATAACTAAGAAGAGGAGGAGTGGCATGGATTGCAGCACGACTTTGATTAAGACTAAACAACTGGCCATGTTTAGCACCTGGTAAGTCCAGGAAGAAAGGCTAGCTTCTAATTTTTTGAAAAGTGATTTCCAAGAAGAGTGATTTAAAGCGTAATCCAGCATGGCAGCTCCTAGGTATTTGGAGGGAAGAGTAGCTATTGAAAAACCTAGGATTCGAGCAATAGATGCTTTGGTTGTAGCTGGGGTGTGAAAGAAGAAGATCTAGGATTTGGTCTTGTTAATGTAAGCCCCAGAGGCATCCGAAAAGTTAGACAAAAATGGTTTTTAATTTGAGAGCTTCCTAAACTGAGGGATGGCCAAATAACATATTGTCATCCACAAATTGCTGGTGGGTGAAGACCAAAGAGCTAGGGAAGGAAAGACCTCTTAGATGCTGGGAATGAAGCGCTTCTTTCATAGAACATCCCAGTCCTTCTGCCATTAAAAAAAAGAGGAAAGGGGAGAGGGGATGACCTTTCCTGATGCCTCTGGAGGGGTGAAAGGGAGAGGAGGGGATCCCATTGATTAGAATGGAGAAGAAGGAAGAGGAAATGATACTCATGACCCATCTAACCTAAGGAGGGGAGAAGCCAAATGCTATCAGCATTTTGTGTATATAATTCTAGCTTGAACTATCAAAAGCTTTAGAAAGATCGATTTTTAGGAGCATACCTGCCTTTTTGAATTGCTTCAATGAGTGCATAATTTCATGAGTGAGAATGATTCCATTCATGATTTGCCTTCCTTCCACCTAACGAGATTGCTCAGGAGATATGAGGAGTGGGAGTAGAGGTTTTAATCTCAAAGCAATTACATTGTCTTTCCATTTGTATCATCAAATTTTTTTTCATTTAGGTAATGTAAAGGAGGTTGCCCCCTTGAAGAGGCTACTTTTGAAGTCATCGATCTATCTATTTCTTCTATTTTGTGAGCTGGATGAATAACAATTGGTATGAGAGCTTTGGATCCTAAGGTTTCGCTTCTTCAAACATGTCATCATGGAATTTTCACTATAACATGTTTTCTATGAAGCTTCAGAATTTGAAATTAAAACCCATTTGAGCTAGAATCGCGATGAACCTCGTGACCGAATTTTAGATATCGTTCCACTACATTTTTAGAGATATGAACTAAGGAAGTTAGGGTTTTTGTAGGCTCCCGAATTCGATCTCAAACATGTGACCTTGGGAAATTCATATAAATTTCTCTTTGAGCATCAGATTATGATTTTGTAAGAAGTGACAGGAATAGGATTCACTTTAGCTTGTTGGGTATCATTTTTAGGGTTGAAGGTTAAATCAATGACACGCGGCACGTCGTACAAGTTCACTCTACTAAACCATTCTATAATCATGGCATCACGGGAGATTGGGTATAAATCTCTCTTGGAGAATCCAATTGTGATCAGACGTATGGGGTTGGAAAGATGACCTATAGGGCTATCACAATATGAAGTTTTAGAACTTGGAGATTTGAAATTATAGAGCTACATTCATTTCAAGATCGTGATCATATAAAGGAAAAAAGAAGACATGTAGCTTTTTTTTTAATTTCCATAAGTTTTGTTTGAGAAGGTAGTTTGGAGTGATTCAAAGGGAATTGTGAAGCATAATTATCATTCATTGTTGAACCGAAGAAATAAAATGGAAACACCTAGTAAGCAAATTGAAATATCTACTATGACACATGAAGAAGAGGAAGAAATACAACATGATATATCAAAATTACAAGACCAAGTGAAAAAAAATTGGCTCTCACATTAAGTAATTGAAGCTAAGATGGATGGTTTAAAGAATGGAATGGAAGCTAACATAGATGGCATTGAAGCTAAGATCGATAGTATAAAATCAAAACTTAAATGCAACAAGCAAGATTTGAAGATAGATTTGACAAAGTTGCTACAAGAAATGCTTACTAATCATGAAAGGGTAGTAAAGGAAACTCATGATGAGAACAAAATAAAGGTTAATCATGATTTAATAGACTCTAACATTGGATGGAAGACCCACCATGTTGAAGAGATCGATATGAGGAAGTTTGATGGAAAGGATCCCATAACATGGATACTACAATGGAGCAATATTTCGATCTCCATAATGTGCAAAACAAACAAAAGGTATCCATTGCAACTTTATATTTGGAACCCAATTAGTTTTAATGGTATTGATGGATTTTCTCTTGTAAAAAGATGATACTTAGAAAATTTCTACAAAAGAAATGATAACACATTATGAGGATACAAAAAGAAACACCTTTTTTAGCCAATTGATAAATCTCAAACAAAAGGGTTCAATGGTGGAGCACATTGAGGACTTCCAAAAATTGAATACAAGGTTAAAAGGTATTCCAGAGGAGCATAGGATTGATGTGTTCATAGGGAATTTAAAATAAAATCCAACATGAGGCTTTCCTTTGGGAACCTGATTCATTGGAAAAGGCATTCGGGTTGGCAAGAAAAAATTGAAAGAAAAATTATGACAGAAAGGAAGCCTACCACTCACAGCTATAAAGGTGGAAGTGTTGTTTCCCCTAGCCTTGAGAACCCACAAGGTTGACACCACAAACATTAGAAGATAAAAGAGAAAAAGGGATTTGTTACATTTGTGATAGAAAATACAATAAAGGTCATAAGTGTGTCGAGAAGAAATTATTTTACGTAGATTGTGAAGAGGAGGAACAAAAGGAACAAAAAATGTCAAAAGAAGAGGATATACACCAAGAACACACCCTAGAGAAAGAAGAAATGAATTTGACCATATCTTGTAATGCATTGGCCATAATTACCACTCCTCAAATCCTCAAGATATAAGGACATATGAAGAATACAAAGGTAATAGTGTTCGTTGATTTGGGCAATACCCATAATTTTATTCATTGTAAGATAGCCAAGGAATTTAATTGCTTCCCATATCCATCACTAGAGTGCGAAGCGATGGTTTCAAATGGAGGAACCATAAATTTTGTTACCCTCACTCTCTCAAAAATCAGTAATAAAACCAATTATTAAATTAAATAATTAAATTAATGAGAATTCCTCAAACTAAGGAGTCTAGTTTGGATGAGATATTCTCTCCAACTAGCTCTCCTAAATTAGTGTAAGTTGAGAAATTGTCTCAATCAAGTGAGTCTAGATAGACGCACTATCTTAAGACCACTTACTCATGTATTTAAATGTATTATTAAATTATTTGAATAATGTGAATTACATGAGCACGAGAGACCACATGATGACTCTCTACCTTTTCCACTATTTTAATTTTTATGAGTTAATTTGTTGTGCATATGGTTATATGGCTTTGTGATTATTCTTCATGTGGTATCAGCACATTATAGATTTTAGGGCCTAAATGATTTTGTGGTAATTTTCCATGCAAGATTATGAGTGATGGGATATCCTAACTAGAGCCATATGGCCCTGAGACTTGGCCCCTTCCAAGCTGAGGGAGAATATGTATTTGTTTTGAGTTATCCATTACGGACTTTGCAAGAATTTTATGGCTAAGATGGGAGACTGCATGAGAAGAGATTGCATTCTAGCCAATGGACAAATTTGGAAGATAATTTCTTTTGAAATCGAACGCTACATTTGATTTATCTATGCATTATAAGGAAAGGGTCAAATATCCTTTGTGACTAGTAATCCATTCAAGGGGCTGTGTGCTAGGTTTATTCACGCGTAGAAATCATAGATGTTAAAATTTATTTCTGTTATATTTTGAATTTTTTCTGCGTGAAAGCATTAGGCCAGAAGATTATGTTAAGTTGTTGAAAGCTTCTAGAGAAGAGAGTGCCCTATGCATGGACCCGAAAGTTGGAGTTGTATTGTGAGCTATTGATTATGTTAGGTGATCTATGTAAGCCTGGAGTCTAGATCGATTGTTCATTGAGATATGCACAGATCATTGGAGGGACCGTCCGTGTGAAATAAATCATATCAGAGTATAGAGAACGGTTGGCTTGAAGCCATCATGGAATTCCTCGCTGTGTTGATTTATCACTAAGTGGGATCACAAGAGAAACCATATTAAAAGAAACATGTTAGTGCTAGAGGTTTTGCTATGCAAGATGTTGTTGTATCAGAGCTATGGTCATGTGATATGAAAGTTGTGCTAAAGATCGAGTGCTAGTGTATGAAACCTGAAGAATTTTTTTTTAACTTGTATGATTTTTGGAGCATTGGACCATCTGCATGGAAATTTAACGAAGAACAATCTATAGTGTTTGCAACCTCGACATCAAATGGCAGAGACCTAGCACCCTCGAGCGCATTGTTGATTTCTTTTCCTTTGTGAGTAAGGATGATAAGTCATCTAGTAGAAATCTCTCATTGACCCAATAGTGGTTATGATGTGGGGGACGCGTCGATAACATTTCGCCCAGGTGAAGGGTTGATAATACCTGGTTATTGTTATTGCGATGGCGTCCTTGTGTACGCACACTACCTCCTGCAAGGCGTTCCACCCCTACTCATTCTAGAGGCTCCAATCTTCCCCGGAAGCCATCAATATCGCCAAGGCTATACAAACTGATTGAGCTTTTAGTTCTTTATTTTGAAGCTTCCACCATAATCAGCCAAACAAATAAGAGCATGGCAATAGTGGTGGCCAGAGTGCAATTTATGTAGCATCACTTGACACTTTGTGTATTGTAAATTCAATCTCTTTCTTTTATTCATGTAGGAAATAACATTTTTGTTGTTGTGGTAACTTCTCCAAATGAATTTTTTAAAGTGTGCTTTGACCTTTTTTAAAAGGAGATCCATTCGCTTTGTCAAATGACTTCATAAATTTTAATTTTTTTTAAAGAGTTCTAATAGTGGTTAATTTGGCACATGGTTTCGAAAGACAATATGTTATTTTATAACAGTTATTGTCCCTAATAAGAAGAATGCAAGTAGAAGCATGTTGACCAATTTTCCCAAGCAAGAGTAAGCTGAATGTTGGGTCACCATTGCTTGATTAGATCTGTGATCGAGTGTGCTTATGTGTGACAATGAAGTTTTTCTAATGGAGAGATAAGGTAAATTTATTTTTGTGATTTTGGAGCAATAAATGTGCACTTTTTTAAGTGTGGAGTGACAAGTGATATTTTTTTATAAATTAATAGATTATTTCCTTGTAATGGAGTGATAAGGTGTATCTGTTAAGGAAGTTATTTTCATATTTTGTTGAAGAAAGCAGGTGAGTCATTTTTGAAGACAAATTGTTTCAAGGAGATCTCATTGTTTGAGAAATTTCATTAACGATGTTGTGAAGGTGAAGATTGATGTACTTCAATATTTAATAAATACATAACTTTTGTGGTGCTTTTGTCCTAGTGTTTTTTGGAAAACTAGTGTCTTTTTGATCTGCTAGTCCCACTAAGATGGGTAGTTATCTTAGAAACAAACAATTCAAAGCGCTTCAAGATTTCCTTTATGTATGATAGATAAGAGAGAAGCAAAGGGGACCAACCTGTATCTTCTACTTGGTTCCTTGCTTGTTTCCTCTCTCCCTTGATAGAGCTTGCCACTCTTCTCCTACTTGTCCTACTTTAGAGAATACCTGTAGAGGCAAAGAAACAAAACGCTATCAAAGCATATCGATCTATGATATCATAAACAATGTAGAATCAGAAATACATTAACCATACAATTTTATCCACAAATAACACGATTCACAAATACGCGATTATATGGAGGTAAACTCAAAGAACTTTATTGATAGTAGAAGTAGAAGAGAGGATTACAACCCAACGGTCTGATCTAGCGTTATCCTCCCAGCATGAAAGCCCTCTTCACCTCATGAAAAGCAAGATCACCCAACAATACAATGTTTTTCTCAGAGAAAAACCAACAACACTTCCTTACGAATTACAAAATTCTAGCCTCTAGATCTCTCAGATGAGGGATCCATTTATAGATATTTGTATAGGGGTGAGTCAGCTTCTAGGTTTTTTATTAGTGTCATTTCACTGATAGTTCTTGGTTCCACTTGGAGACTTCATGATCTCTTACTCATCCATGGGTGAATTCATAGAGGCAAGTATCATATGAGAAGTTTCTAGAAGATTCTCTGGGTTTCCACTTAAAAAAATGCCTCTACCATTTTTCTACTCTCGCCCATCGCACCGCACAAAGTCTCTTTCAGTATGCAATGCACCTGGCCAGTGTAACAGCCAATATGCATTGCACCCTAAGCATGGAGCAGTCTGTATGGTCCAGTTTTGGCCAGTTTTGAGTGGTTTTTCAGGTGGAACTTCTAGGAAATGATGTAATCAGTTAACCATGATCCTTTAGGGTGTGAAACAACACTTTAGGGGTTTTAGAGCCCTTAGTTTATCACCATATGTGATTGGGGTTATAGTGCCCAAAATACTTGCTAAGGTTTTGAAAACGGGGTAGCAAGCTAAGTGGGCTTGATTGTGGGGAAAAACTCCACAGTTAAGCGCGCTTGAGCCAGAGGAGTTATGGGATGGGTGACCTCCTGGGAAGTCCTGGTTACCGGGTGCAAGCCCCGGAAGTGATGATTGATGCTATGTGATTCGTTCTCCTCATTTCACTAGTTTCAATCCCACTTCTTCACCCCTGTGAGCATCACCCGATGCAATGAGTGCTAAGTGAACTATTCAAAAATCATGAGAAATTAGTCAGTTACGACTACCTCTCATGGAAATGGTCATACGTGAATGACTTACTTAACGCAGTTGAATCCCAATGATATCTAATATAATGCACTGCGTAAACCCCCATACTTAAATTCAAAAAGAGTCAAGGGATCTCTACTTGAATGGTTCATGAGGCACAATACTTGCTAAGGTTTTGCAAATGGGGTAGCAAGCTAAGTGGGCTTGATTGTGGAAAAACTCCACAGTTAAGCGCGCTTGAGCCAGAGGAGTTCTGGGATGGGTGACCTCCTGGGAAGTCCTGGTTACCGGGTGCAAGCCCCGGAAGTGATGATTGATGCTATGTGATTCGTTCTCCACATTTCACTAGTTTCAATCCCACTTCTTCACCCCTGTGAGCATCACCCGATGCAATGAGTGCTAAGTGAACTATTCAAAAATCATGAGAAATTAGTCAGTTACGACTACCTCTCATGGAAATGGTCATACGTGAATGACTTACTTAACGCAGTTGAATCCCAAAATGATATCTAAAATATTTATATTGTGTAAGATAACATTTTTATTTTTTCTACTCAACCTAACTTGTTCCCGCATTTTATGTCATGTTTCTTTAACCTATTTTCTCTAGGGTTTTTTTGCTAAAAAAAATTGGTAGTTTGACCTGAAGTTTTTAAAATTGGAGTTGTGTTTGTAGATTCACATAAGAAACTTTCGTGAATTCAAATTTGTAGATTAATTTAAAGCTAAAGTTCCAATTTTAAAAAATTACCCAACAATATTAATGATTTCTCTTTCATTCAAATTTAACTACATTTATATTAAATCACTTAACATCTCACATTTCTCTTTATCTATGCTCTTTCTTACATCATTTTTTTTGCAACCTGATGCAGTGCACTAGCTAATTTTATCACTGGCTAATTTTATCAAAATTATTTATATTAACCAAAAAAAATTATATTTTTAATCCAAATCACCTGCTGTAAATTAATTATTTTGCCTGCTACTTTATCATCACAATCATTCATTTGGTTGATGATAAATTTTAACATACAAAAATTGATACGACAAAATATGAATATTTACAAATTTATATTTTTAATCCAAATCACCTGCTGTAAATTAATTATTTTGCCTGCTACTTTATCATCACAATCATTCATTTGGTTGATGATAAATTTTAACATACAAAAATTGATACGACAAATATGAATATTTACAAGTGACAAGACCATACTGTGACTTCATATCAGTAGATGTCTACAAGCTGCATGGTCACTGGACGGTCACTTGCTTTATTACTAGGAGCCAATCTGCAAATTAAAATCTCTGATCAGTTGGGCCCACGTCGATTACAACGACTTTGTCTCGGTCTTAAACAGTGCACCTGCAGCTCCTGTAAGTAATAACGACATCAAGCTTTCTCCTCCTCAATCTATAAAGTTATGAACAGATGAGGGTTTGTCTTCATCTTCAAGAAGTTTCCAGGTCCATACTCGCTGACCAGTACCAAATATAGAGGTGTCAATTTCAACGGGATAGCAAAATTTTAAAGGGAATTGGGTGAAAATTATTTAAAAAAATACGAATTTTGGGAGTGTTTAAATTGTATTTTTTTATGGTGAAAATGGATGTAACCAAAATTTTAAAGCTTCAAAATTTCCAAAAAATTTTGTTAAGATTTCCATTATTCTCCCCAAAATTGTCACATCACTAAACTATGTTATAATATTTTAAATTGACAAATATTAAAAATAATTGATGTGTGTAATATCACTAAACTATGTATAATAATTTTAAATTGACAATATTAAAAAATATGGCATAATATTTTGACAAATATAAAATAATTGATTAGTAAGATAATGATTAGTTATTATCTTTTATGTTTTATTTATTAAATATGTTGATAAAGTAAGATAAAAAGTTTATTAGTTTTCATTTATTTATGAAATATGATTTTTTTATTGCTTTTCCATTTTTAGTATATTTGTTGAAAGGTATATAATTGTTTTTTATTTTAGTAAAAAAATTGATTTTCAATTAGTTTTGAAATTCTTAATTAAATTTTATATAGTTCATTAAAATTTTGAAAAAATTAAATATTAAACTAAATATTTTGAAAATCAAAAATAATTGTTTAAATTTAAATTTCTGATTGGTTCATTTACATGAAATGACTAATTTTATGGTGTTTAAAATTGAATTGTCAAAACACAAATTAAAAAATTAAAAAAATCTTGTATTCAACTAAGTGTCATAGTATTTAATAAATAGTACATCTA
>APFE030319034.1:0-61648 GCA_000404065.3 Pinus taeda
GTGACCAAATTTGGCTTGAAGACTCACTGAAATGACAAAATTTGACCTTGACACTTCAAAATCACTTTGTAAGAGCATATTTGATCACTGGAGGAAGGCTGGAAAGACTGACACTAACACACCTGAAAGATGGAAACTTTGACCATGGAAAGTTGCTCTTGAAGGTTTTGGTCTATTTTAAAAGTTAAACTATGTCACTAAAAAATAAAAAATAAAATATGAAATTTGCCCCAAAATAAACCCAAAAAAATTGTATTTCTTACCTTAATAACTCACTCCATTTTTTATTGGGATTATATAAAACCTAGTACGAATGAATTATTCATTTTCATTAAGAGTGACTTTAATACTATTTCTACCATCTAATATACAACATGTAAGAAGAGGTGATGAGGCGTCAATCAAACAACCCAAATGTTTTTGATTTTTTATTTGTCATTTCTAACAACTATTTTGGAGTTTGATGTTTTTGATGAATCCTCATAAAATTATAAACCAAAAAATAAATTGCTTTCTTTAAACCCTAATTCTCATTAAATATACATGAATATTTTCATTACAAAGGTAACACAAAAAATGATGAATAAATGATATCAAAATGGTCATTTGTCATTTGTTGTCAAAGTCATTCAAGGCTTGCCATTTGCCTTATCCATACCCATTGGAAGGGTTTTGACCCTAAGTCTCCATGTCAATGCAAACCCAATCACATGTTAACATGCTAATGCTAACATGATGACATCACTAATTGTTGGTAGAGCACACTCCTATCTGCAAAGATGATCAAATTGTTACTACGAATAGTCATTCAAGGCTTGCCATTTGCCTCATCCATGCCTGTTAAAGAGGTTTTGATCCTAGATCGCCATGTCAATGCAAACACAATCGCATGTTAACATGTTAATGCTAGCATGATCACATCAGTAATTGTTGGTAGACCATACTCCCATTTGCAAAGATGATCAAATTCATACTAGGAAGCCACATTTATCTTCAATGTTTCTAGTAGTATAAAAACATGGAGACAACACAAACTTGATATGCGGATAGGTGAGTCTATTTTGGAATAGGGATTTAGAATTTTAATTTTATTATCAATAATTATTAGGTGGATGGTGTTGACAGAGATTGTCATTGATGTCAATATGCCAATATTCAAGGAGCCAGAGGAGGCAAAACAGAGCTATCGGAGGAGCAAACAAAGCTATCAAAGGGGCAAAACAGAGAGGAGAAAATAGAGCTATCGGAGGGGCAAAACAAAGCTATATGAGGTATATCAGGAGTATCGGGAGCAATATATGCCAAAGGAAGAACTATTGGGAGTATCGCATATGCCAAGAGTATAACAAAGGAGTAGAAAGAGCGGAGGAGTATATATATGTATAGATGCGATATAATAACACTGACTCGAACAGGTTATAGCAACAATCCTCAATATGACATCATATACACGTTCAACAGCTAACTAGCGGGTTTGTAATAGTTGTAGCGGCTTTCAGGCGGACTCAAGGTTGTAAGTGGTATTTAGCGCTGATCACCTGATACCATTCATCGACCGACGCGTGGCAGGAGAAGGAGAGAGGAAACCACCTTATCGGGCGGGTAATCCTCGTGCATGTAGCTCACCCGATATCATTGTCAAGCGTTGGATCAAATACAGTTTTGATCTATAGTGTAAGATCACCAAGCAGCTTTGTTGGTTGCGTGCAATATCAACCATTGGATGGGATGGTAGGATCTACAGTGGAGGATTGATCTGAAAAAAGGTAAGCATCGATAAACGTGCCAAGGCTATGGATAAGCAGACAATGCAAGTTCCTATGTGTTTGTGTATATTTCCAATATACGAGGGTTGTAATAGAATTAAAGGGAAAACCGTCGAATGTGATATACTATGGACCCAACGGATGTATTAACAATCGTCTAATATCATATCGCATCTGCCTCGTCGGAATTATCATATCATAAGTCTTAATGAGATGCCACATGGAAGCGTCAATTGCAATAAAGCATGCAGACTAGCTTAAACATTACAATATGACCTAATGTTATGTCGCATCTGACATATCACAAGTGCTTAAGGCCTTGCCACTTTGAAAGCGTTGATTGTGATATATGTCGCAGACCTGATGGTCCGATTTTAACACAACTTAATACTATATAGCATTCAGCAGGGCCATCGCCCATCGGCAATGTTATGGGCTCAACTTATATAGGACCTTCGGAAGTTGCGGCTGCTGATTGCGATTACACAGTGGACCCGATGAAGTTATAGACGCAGGTGTAATGAATTTGAAGCCCAGCCTTAAGCATTCGGTCGAGTTTTTTTCCATATATTTCTGTGTATTTCAAAAAATTGTATTGCATGGAGTTTGAAGGCCAAAATGCACAAATAACGGTTCCGATAGTTCAGCAGGATTAAACGATGGCGATTGCGACTGCAACGGTGATGTGGTAGAGGAAGCTGAAAGCCGAGAAGCCAAAGGACAAGCCAACACAGAGGAATCCAAAGCGACATAAAGAATCGAGAAGCCGAAGAGGCAAGCAAGCACGGAGGAAGCTGAAGCGAGCGTTGAGGAAGTCGAAGAGCTAGCAGAAAGCAGAAACCAACAGTCAGAGGCATAAGGAATACATAAAACAGGAAAAACAAGGAAAGTGTGAGTTAGTGTGAATAATCAAAGCAAGAGAAAGCCAAAGTTCAGGGAGAGGCAGGAGAAGCAGGAGAACAGGAGTGAAGCATAAGCTCAACAGGCTTGGGAGCAGAGAACTACAGCAAAATAGTTTATAACAGTTGATCATAAAGGGTTGGAGCCTCAAAACTGAAAGGATTGAAATCCTTGGGAGTTGGTGCTCCTAAGTCCAACATTGTTGCCTTGGCAAAACAGAGTTGGTGCTCTAGAGGTTGGAGCCTCACAAAAGTCCAAGTTGGTGCTTAGCAACTGATTGCAACCATTTATATATTGTATCTATTTCATTTCACTATTTGTGTTAATAAAATCATTTATTCTAGCTATCCATTTCTGTGTTCCATATATAAATGTTTTGGGGATAAAAATAAAAATTAAAAAAAAAAAAATGATTCACCCCCCCTCTCAGTATTTCCAACAGTTGGTATCAGAGCGGGCTTCTTCATATTAGCCTAACAGCTTGAAGAAGGATTTGTAGTCATGATGAGAAATCACGAAACGTCAGGAAAACCTCCTCTATTCGATAGCACCAATTTTGGTTTCTGGAAAAAGAGAATGACCTACTACTTAATATCCCTTGGACCTGAAGTCTAGAATTTCGTTCTAAATGAGTACCCAATTCCTCCCACTCTTCCAACAGATCAAGACGAGAGGAAAGCCTACATTGCAAATGTAAAAGCCTTGAACCCCATCACTAGTGGAATCACTGATTCCGAGTTTACAAAAGTCATGAATTGTAACTCTGCCAAAGAAATGTGGGATAAGAAAATTGGCTTATACGATGGGGACTCAAAAGTCAAAAAGGCAAAGCTTCAAACTCATAGAAGGCAATTTGAAAATCTGAAAATGGAAGATGAAGATATTGCATCATACTTTCTCCGAGTAGCTGAAGTGGTCAACTCTCTTAAAGGATTGGGCGAAAAGATTGAAGAAAGTACCATTGTTCAAAAGGTCTTAATATATCTTCCAGACATATTTGACTCCAAAATAAGCGCCATAGAAGAAAAAAAGGATCTAGATACACTTAATATGGATGAACTACATGGAATCCTCACTGCCTATGAGATGAGAAAAGGTGGCCCAAGCTCCAAAGATGCAGCATTCAAGGCTTCAAAATCAAAGAAGGGGAAAGAAAGGAATGACTGTAGTGATGACTTTGATGTGGAATCCGAATTGGCACAATTTGTACGTAAGCTGAAGAAAGGATCTAAGATAAAAGGTAAGTACCCTCTTATCTGCTTCAAATGTGGAAAAATAGGTCATTATGTTGCAAAATGTCCGCATAAGCATGATAGTGATGATGAAGAAAATTCTAAAATAATGGTATACAAAAAGAAAGGGATCAATAAGAAGAACCTCTTCTCTAAGCAAGATGAGTCTAATGAAGATAAATTTGTAGTCATCAAAAAGAAATTAAATGAAGAAATTGATCATACTGAAAGCCAAGAAACATTATTCATGGCATTCACAAATGATGATGACTCAGGGCTTAAAGGAAATGTAGATGAGTTGTTAATAAGTGCCAGTGAGGAAAATGAGAAATTACGGAATAAAATCGTTTCTCTCAATGTAGAAAACGAGGAAACAAAGAGAAGGGAAGATCTCTTGGAAACAAAGCTAAAATAAAAAGAAGAAACATGTGAAGAACGTGAAGCCGAAAGAGTATCTCTGAGGAAGGAATTGAGGCAAGTTAAAAAGGATTGGAAAAGCTTTCAAATACTTGAGACTATCCTAAAAATTCAAAAACCTCAACATGACAAATCTGGAATAGGTTTTAAAGGAAAATCATCAAGCACTAAGAATAGTGCGAAAAGTTATGTCGATGCACTTTCCAGCAACCCAAAAGAAGAAAGAGTATCTCATCAAAGGTGCATCCCAGATCCAAAGAATGAAGAGAGAATCACTCCAAATAAGAATGTGGAATTGAATCGTGGATATTAAAACAGATACAAACCATATTCCATCAAAGGCCCATCTCAAATCCAAAGAATGAAGCGGGACTAATTCCAAGGAAGGAAGTTGATTCAAACCGTGGCTACTACAACAAGTACAAAACTATCTTTCTTGGACATTATTTCCATTGTAAAAACTTTGATCATCAAGCCAGACATTGCATGACTCGCAAGAACGAAACACCAAAACTAAAGGATCAAGTAATCAAACCATATAGCCCCAAAAGGCAAGGACAAATCAAGACCTACAATTCGTTTGATCCCTTGACCAAATTTGATCTGATTTTCTCATTTTGCTACAATAATGGACACTATGAACAAGATTGCCCACTCAAAAGAGGAAAAGCAAGTAGTGAGAATCCCAACACGAATAAATGTGGCCTAGCTCTATATGCTCAAAATAATGAAAATCATTGGTTTGTGGATAATGGGTGCTCCAGACACATGACAGGGGACAAAAGGAAGTTTGTCTCATTGAGCAAAAAGGAAGGAAATGTATCCTTTGGAAGTGGATCTGCCAGAATTGGTGGAAAAGGAATTGTTACTCTTATAAATGGAAAACGAAAAGCCCAAAATGATCTACTAGTAAACGGACTCAAACAAAACCTCCTGAGTGTTAGCCAAATCTGTGATCAAGGACATAATGTTGTCTTAGCACCAAAGACTGTGAAATAAGGAACTCTTCCTCAGGGGAACTTGTGGCAAAAGGGGTTAGAACACCAGACAACATTTACATTCTGAACAAGATTCAAGAAGATAAATGCTACTTAAGTCAAACAGATAAAATTTGGTTGTGGCACAGACAACTTGGACATACAAGCTTCAAGAACTTGACCAATATCAACAATATTAAAGATGTATGGGACATTCCAAAGTTATTCAAACCAAAGCAAGGAATATGTGGTCCATGTCAACATCGAAAGCAAACCAGAACCAGCCACAAGACCAAGGAGTTCTCTACATCAAAGCCTTTGGAGATCATCCATGCTGATTTATGTGGATCAACTAGAAATCAAGCACTCCAAGGAGAAAGGTACTTTGTTTTATTTATTGATGACTATACTAGAATGATGTGGATATTTTTATAAAATATAAATCTGAAGCATTTGAGTGTTTTAAGAATCTTAAAGCTCATGAAGAAAATGAAAAGGAGACAAAGATTAAGTGCCTCAGAACAGATAGAGGGGGAGAATTCACATCAAAAGAATTTAATGAGTTCTGTAAAATACATGGAATTAAAAGAGAATTCTCTGCTGCTAGAACCCTAGCATAATAGGGTAGTTAAAAGAAGAAACCGAACAGTTCAATAAATGGAAAGAACAATGCTACTGGCAGCAGATTTGCAGCCAAAATTCTGGAGAGAAGCAGTCGGAACAGCTATCTGTACCTTGAATCGAACTCAATTAAGACCAAATTATGAAAAAACTCCTTATGAACTATGGAAAGGAAGACCTGCTTCAGTAAAGTACTTCAATATCTTTGGAAGCAAGTGCTTCATAAAAATCAATGATGGCTCACCAAGAAAATTTGATTCTCGAGTAGATGAAGGGATCTTCCTTGGATACTCTACACAGAGCAAAGTCTACAAGTGCTACAATAATCGACTAAGGAAAATAGTGGAAAGCATTGATGTAAAGATTGATGAAGATCTTCCAGAAGAAGAAATTGAAGAACACAAAGTTGATCCCTTCATTGAAGAAGAAGAACCTGAAAAAGAAGAAATAGATCAAGAACAAGCCAGGGAAAAAGAACCACCTCATACCCCTTCAAAGATGAAGTTTCTCCGGAAATATCATCCAGAAGAGCAGATTATTGGCAATAGAGATGAAGGGTTGCAAACTCGAAGAAGGATGATAAGTACACCAAAGAAAGACGATGTTTCTCTTCTATCCATGATCGAACCATAAACATATACTCAAGCAAGGATCCTTATTGGGTAAAAGTCATGGAAGAAGAAATGTACCAAATTTAGAAGAATGAGACATGGGAACTAGTACATCATCCAAAGGACAAAAACATTATAGGAACCAAGTGGGTATTCAAAAACAAAATGAATGAAGATGGACAAATCATCAGAAACAAGGCAAGGCTTGTTTACAAAGGTTATTCACAAATTGAAGGAATTGACTTTGAAGAAACATTTGCACTAGTAGCTCATATGGAAGCTATTAGGATGTTCTTGGCATTTGCTTGCTCAAAAGGATTCAAAATCTATCAAATGGACGTAAAATTAGCATTTCTGAATGGGGAACTCAAGGAAGAAGTCTACATGGAGCAACCAAAAGGGTTTGATCTAACAAAAGGAAAAGACTTAGTCTATAAGTTGAAAAATGCATTATATGGGTTGAAACAAGCTCCGAAAGCTTGGTATGCAAGATTGGATCACTATCTACAACAACAAGGCTTCACGAAGGGAGTGGAAGAAAGTAATCTCTACATAAATACGAATGAAGGTAAGTTACTAGTCACACTTGTTTATGTTGATGATCTGATTTTTTCTAGCAATAATGATGCGATGAGCCATGATTTTTCTCAAAACATGTCAAAAGAGTTCGAGATGTCGATGATAGGAGGGTTATCTCACTTCCTTGGACTACAAGTATCTCAAACCAGAGTAGGATTGTTTATATCTCAAGCCAAATATCTTAAAGACATGCTTAAAAGATATGGAATGGAAGATTGTGCACCTATGAGCACACCTATGACCACAAATTGCAGATTGAGCAAAAATGATGACCCCACTCCAGTAGATGCAACTCATTACAGGTCAAGAATTGGAGCCCTTATGTACTTAACTACTACGAGACCCGACATAATGCAAGCAGTAGGAATGGTGGGAAGATTTCAATTTGCTCCTAAACAATCCGATTTGTTAGTTGTAAAAAGAATTCTCATGTATCTGAAAGGAACTCTCGATTTCATTCTTTGGTACCCTAAGAGCTCAACACTGAATGTAACTGCATACACCGATGTTGATTGGGACAGAAGTGTATATGATCGAAAAAATACTAATGGAAATTCATTCTTCTTGGGAGACTGTTTAGTATCTTGGCTCAGCAAAAAAACAGACATCTATCTCATTATCCACAGTCGAAGCCGAGTATATAGTTGTTGCAAACTGTTGTACTCAAATACTATGGATGAAGCAAGCTCTAAAAGAAGCCAACATAGGTACAGATCAACCAATTACTATCTATTGTGATAACACAAGTGCTATCAGTCTCAACAAAAATCCAGTGATGCACTCAAAGACCAAACATATACCAATCAAGTATCATTTCCTTTGTGAACAAGTCGCTGAACAAAACATCATCTTGGAATATATCAATACCAAGGAACAAATATTTGACAAAATCTCTTCCTCGAGAAGCATTCAAACATCTTCGTCAAAAGATGGGGGTTATCTCTTTAGCATCACTTAAGTTCATTCATAAAAATCTTGCAGGACAGGGGAAATAGTTCTACAGGGGGAGTAGTTTGACTCTAGTTTGACAGGGAGAGTCAGTATGCATTCCTTTGCCATTGATGTCAAAGGGGGAGAGAAGAAGAATATTGCCATCAATAACAAAGGGGGAGATTGTTGACATAGATTGTCATTGATGTCAATATGGCAATATTCGAGGAGCCAAAGGAGGCAAAATAGAGCTATCAGAGGAGCAAACAGAGCTATCAGAGGATCAAAACAAAGAGGAGCAAACAGAGCTATCAGAGGTATATCAGGAGGATCGGAAGAAATATATGCCAAAGGAAGAACTATCAGGAGTATCATATATGCCAAGAGTATAACGAAGGAGTACAAAGAGTGGAAGAGTATATATATGTATAGATGCGATATAATAACACAGCCCCGAACAGGTTATAGCAACAATCCTCAATATGACATCGTATCCGCGTTCAACAGCTAACTGGTGGTTTGTAACAGTGGTAGCAGTTTTCGGCGGACTCAAGGTTGTAAGTGGTATTTAGGGTTGATCATCTGATACCATTCATCGATCAACGCATGGCAGGAGGAGAGAGGAAAACGCCTTATCGGGCAGGGAATCCTCGTGCATGTAGCTCACCCGATATCGTTGTTGAGCGTTAGATCAAATACAGTTTTGATCTATGGTGCAAGATCATCGAGCAGCTTTGTTGGTCAGGTGCAATATCAACTGTCAGATGGTATGGTAGGATCTACGGTGGAGGATTGATCCAGAAAAAGGTAAGCATCGATAAACACGCCAAGGCTATGGATAAGCGTAAAATGCAAGTTCTCGTGTGTTTGTGTATATTTCCAATATACGAGGGTTGTAATAGAATTGAAGGGAAAATTGTTGAATGCGATATACTATGGACCCAATGGGTGTATTAACAACCGTTTAATATCATATCGCATCCGCCTCATCGGAATTATCATATCATAAGTCTTAATGGGATGCCACATTGAAGCATTGATTACAATAAAGCATGCAACCCGCTTAAACACTACAATATGACTTAATTCTGTCACATCTGACATATCGCAAGTGCTTAAGGCCTTGCCGCTTTGAAAGCGCCAATTGCAATATATGTTGCGGACCCGATGGTCTGATTGTAACACAGCTTAATACTATATCGCGTTCAGCAGGGCCATCAGCCATCGGCCATGTTATGGGCTCAACTTATATAGGACCTCTGGAAGCTGCGACTGCCGATTACGATTACATAGTGGACCCAATGAAGTTATAGATGTGGGTGTAATGAATTTGAAGTCCAGGCTTAAGCATTCGGTCGGGTTTTTTTTCATATATTCCTGTGTATTTCAAAAAATTGTATTGCATGAGATTTGAAGGCCAAAATGCACAAATAACGGTTCTGATAGTTCAGCGGGCCTAAACGATGGTGATTGCGATTGCGATGGTGATGTGGCAAAGGACACCGAAAGTCGGGAAGCCAAAGGACAAGCAAGGGCAGAGGAAGCCAAAGTGACATGAAGAATCGAAAATCCGAAGAGGCAAGCAAGCGTGGAGGACGCTGAAGCGAGCGTTGAGGAAGCCGAAGAGCCAGCAGAAAGCGGAAACCAACAGTCAGAGGCATCAGGAATACATAAAACAGGAAAAACAATGAAAGTGTGAGTTAGTGTGAATAATCAGAGCAAGAGAAAGTCGAAGTTCACGCAGAGGCAGGAGAAGTAGGAAAACAGGAGTGAAGCATAAGCTCAGCAGGCTTGGGAGCAGAGAACTACAACAAAACAATTTATAATAGTTGATCATAAAAGGTTGGAGCCCGCGGGGTTGGAGCCTCAAAACTGAAAGAATTGGAATCCTTGGGAGTTGGTGCTTCTAAGTCCAAGATTGTTGCTTTGGAAAAATAGAGTTGGTGCTCTGGAGGTTGGAACCTCACAAAAGTCCAAGTTGGTACTTGGCAAATGATTGCAACCATTTATATATTGTATCTTGTGTTAATAAAAGTATTTATTTCAGCTATCTATTTTTGTGTTCCATATATTAATGTTTTGGTGATAAAAAGAACAATTAAAAAAAAGAAATATTGATTCAGCCTCCCTCTCAGTGTTTCCAATAGATGGTAGAGATCTAACTTCCATGGAATATTCAAGAATACCATAATAGTATACACAAATCAAAGGTTGAGATTTATCTTTGAAGTAGTTATGCCATTTTTCTACCCTTTTAATTAAATTGATTAATTAAAAAAATGCCAGATAAACAAGTGCATATGAAGTGAGTGATTTTTTGAGCATGTGATATTAATAAGCCATGATATTGTAGCAAAGCCTATTTACAAATTAAAAATATCCATGGTAAAGTAGGAGTAAATCTCCATGGTTTTTAAAATGTAACTTATATATTAATTAATTTTTTTATTTAATATATTATAATAATAATAATTTAAAATAAAGTTCTAATTTAATTAGTTTTTATGATTTTTTTAAATTTTAGCAGTGTGAGATGTATCATGTAGTAAGTGTTTTGATGCTTATTATAAATGAAGTCTATCGGCATTTACCAGTCATTTAATTTATAGGTATACACTGGTTCATAACACATGAAGATGAGAAAGGACAAATCTAACATAAGAGTGTTGTTCCACAATGAATTAAAGAATAAAGCTAGTGTGTGTTGAGCTTGCTTGTCTTGTTTCTCCAATATGAGCAAGACATGGACAACTCTTAATCGATCAGTCAATGAGAAAGTAAGTGACAAGGAAACAGAGATCGAAGTGACCTATCAAAGGTTTTGGGGCTCAATCAAAGAAGGCCAATCCATAAGAGACCAATCCTAAATAGATACACTAACTTTATTTTCCATGTTGATTTAAAAATGGGAAAATAAATAGAATTTGTAAAACCTAAGTAAAATTTAATGGAACTTTTTAGGAGTGAGGTTGAGGAAGAGCAGAAGAAACTAAGGTTTGGGTGTCAGGGACGTTGCCTGACAAACCTGCAAACATCGTAGTCTGAGAAACGACAAGAGAAAAGCAACAAAGGAAACTGCTGATAGTTGGAATGAGTGGTATGGCAAGGGGTAGAGATCCCCTCCCACTGAAACATCGTTGCAGGGGAGACGAGCCTTCATGGTGTAGCCGAAGGCAACAGAAACCGCAGGAAAGGGATACTGGTTTTGGGAGCTAAATGGCAAGAGGGTTTGGGAGGGAAATGCCTACCCAGAGCAACCACGAAACCCTGATTTGTGATACCCAACAACAAGCTGGAGGAATAAAGAAGATATATGAAGGACCATGCCCTGATACATAAGTTTATCGAGGCTTGGCCAATTGAGAAGGAACTGATCAAATGGATCCAACAGATGGAAACCAAAGGGGTATATAGAACTCAAGTTGGGGGCGAAAGCATTCTTCTCTGTAATATTTTCCAACCTAGAAGACAAGGAGAATGTTTCGAAGATGAGTCGTATTTCTTCAACAATGTTGACATGTTTGTGAGAAAATGGGAGGAATGTTATAACCCGGACCAAGTGAAGTTTCTGGCAGCACCCATCTGGGTAAGGCTCTTCGGCCTACCAATGGACTTCTGAGACCTCGAAATCTTGGAAGGAATAGGCAACCCGGACGGAACCTTTGTCAAAGTGGCAGACTCGACAAGAAAAGGTAGGTACACCTCCTATGCAAGAATCTGTGTGTGCATGAATATCATTGAGCCGCTACCAGACTACATAGAGCTAGAATAACATGATGATATATGGCAACAATCCCTTGACTATCATATTACATTCAGATGCAAATGGTGTCATGAATATGGCCACCTGTATTGTGTCGACCCATTAAATAAACTAGAAAACCAGTCGAATGAGAGGATGGCAAGAGAGGAAACAACAAGAGAGGATGGGGATGAATTCTAAGAGGTGCACAAAAGGAAAAAAAAAAGAACTAAAAACCAACAGGGAACCAGAAATAAAATCAAAATGAGAAAGAGCAGCGCAACCATAACAGATTCGCCACCCTTCAGGTGGACGAAAGGGGGGAGACAAGCATGGAGCAAACCAAGGAGATGGAAAGCATGCAAACGAAGGAGGCTAAAGGAAATAAGCAAAAGAGACAAGAAACAGTTGAAAACCAAAGAGAGGATAATACCATGCAAATGGTAGAGCAAAACCCAATGGAGATCGACTCCCAGAAAGAATACCTCAGTGTGGAAGAGAAAGCAATGAAACGATTACTACAAGAGTGGAGACATCTAGATGAATGCTTTATCCTGGAGGATCAAAAACAACTCTACAAGGAGACCTTTCAACAATACAAGATAAAACAAGGATCGACTATTATCACACAACCAAAGCACCTAGGGTCCCATGGCAGACAAGGGAAACAACCAGGAACCTTAGGAAAAGGGGGAAAGAAAAGGAGTAGAAGACCAATGAATGAATCCATACAGATGGTAGGGGAACTACTAGTAAACTGAGGGAGAGTAGTTCCATTATCAGAGATCTTTCAACAACCCCCAAAATTGTTGAAATGATTATTACAACATGGAACATAAGAGGCCTCAATAGCAGAGGCAAGCAAAGATACCTCAAAGAGAGATTGGCAATCATTTGGCACCCAAGAGAAATATGGTTTGAAGACTGGATCAACATCCCGAGAATCCTCTCTCACAGATTTAGAGTCATCGGATTGAAATATTAGGTGCTCCTCACAGGAGTATATGGACCCCATATCCCGGGAGAAAGAGGATTTTTCCTACAGAACTTAGCAAAAATGAGAAGTATATACTCAGACAACCTGTGGGTGGTGGGAGGATACTTCAATTTGATAACTTCACTACCAGAGAAAAAGGGATTCATGAGAAGAATGGACACAGACATGGAGTTATTCAGGGACACCATAGCAGAGCAATGCGTAGTAGACATCCCAACAATCAATGGGGTGAACACCTAGAACAACAAAAGAGGAGGGAATCACCAAATTGCTTCCAGATTGGATAGATTCCTAATATCTGAGCAGGTTATCAGCAGAGATATATTCATAAAAGCCTCGATTCTTCTTGGGATGGGATCATACCACTAGCCGATACAATTGGATCTAAAAGTGAACCCGAAAAATCGACCTTTTAGGTTCGAAGCCTTTTGGCTAAGAGACCTAAACCTCATTAAAAAAATTGAGCCCTGGTGGACGCAGAGTGAACAACAAGGGAGGAACTCTATGCATACGATCCAATTAAAGCTCAAGGAAATCAAGAAGAAAATAAAGAAATGGAACAAAGAAGAATTTGGGCATATCATGAAGGACCAGCAACAATTTAATCAGAGAATGAAAGAGGCACAACAAAAAATCATCCAGGAAGGGAGATCAGAAGAGCTAGCAACAGAGGAGGGCCAATTAATCAGTCAGTTGGAGGAAAGGAGAAAACAGGAAGAAATTCTATGAAAACAAAAATCGAGGGTGAACTGGTTAAGAGAAGGGGAGCGCAATACCCAGTGTTGCCACAAGGCCATGGTCCAACACCACCAGAACAAAAAAATCTTCTCCCTAAAAAAGATGAAGAGGGGAATTGTAGAGTACAACATGAGGAGATGGAGGGGCTCCTAGTAAACCACTTCAAAGATCTCCTATTAGAACCACAAGAAGACAGAACGAAAGCAATTAAAAGAATTTCTCAAGATATACCTCAGAGAGTCACACGGGAACAAAACCTTGCCTTAATAAGAGCATCTACGCTTGAAGAGGTGGAAGAAATCGTAAAGGGTATGAAGAAAAATAAGGCCCCCGGTTTGGATGGGTTTACAGCAGAATTCTACCAAGCGGCTTGTCACTTCATGGGAAGAGACATACCGGAAGTCATGGAGGAATCAAGGTGAAATCAAAAGGTGTGTCCCAGCCTGAACCCCACTTTTATAACTCTCATTCCTAAGACATCGAAATCGGAAGACCCTTGGGGATTTCGCCCCATAGCCCTATGTAATGTCATATATAAAATTATAGCCACTCAATGTTAAGCGGCTAAAACCTCTTCTACTGAATATCATATCCCCGAAGCACACGGGATTTGTTGAGGGAAGGCAAATATTGGACGGGCTAGTAACCTCTCAAGAGGTAGTCCATTCCCTCAAGGCAAAAAAGCTAATTGGAATGTTGATTAAGCATGATATCTCATATTGCAGGTTTCTGTGATCTTCATATTTGTGTAAATCATCTACTGGATTCATCTCACATTAGATTTATTGTTATGATCGACGTTTCGAACCAGCAACGGTGGTTCATCATTAGGATGAGAAAGATTAAGCTTGATATATCAAAGGCCTGCGATCAGTTAAGCTGAGAGTATCTAAAGAGCATCCTTAGAGCCTATGGAATTAACCATGGATGGATAAAATGGATCAATGCCATGATATCCAACCCTTGCAATTTCTATTTTGTTGAACGGAACCCCTACCCAAACCTTTAACCCTTCCCGGGTGGGGTTTAAGATAAGGTGATCCATTGTCACCTTTCCTTTTCATTATTGCTAAGGAAGTTCTGGGCAGATACATCAAAAACAAAGCCTAGGAGTCTAGGATTGAAGGCCTAAGGATTTGGAGAAATGACCTAGCCATAACCCACTAACAATTTGTTGACAATATCATGCTTTTTGGCCAAGTATCGCTTAGAGAACCCTGTAGAATCAAAGAAATCTTGAACACCTTCATGATGCCATCGGGGACCCAAATAAACAATGAAAAATCATGTACCTTCTTCTTCGACACCCAAGGGAATGTTAAGACCTATCTAGGTAGGATCTTGGGGTTCAGTACAGGAAACCTCCCTACTAAATACCTAGGCATGCCTCTATCGGAAAACTCTCTAAAACTGTCAGCTTAGCAGCAAATCCTCCAGAAGCTACAAGAAAGGCTAAGAAGTTGGGTCTTTAGATTCCTCAACCTAGTAGGCAAAATTGTCGTCCTTAAAGCAGTGCTTCAGTCGATTCCCATATACCAACTATCAGGCATGGCAGCCCCTAAGGGGGAATGCACCAAAATGGTTGATATATTTTAAAAATTCCTATGGGGAGGGGCTCAATAGACAAGGAAATGGGCCCTTATATCTTGGTGGGGATTGGCAAACAAAAATATGGAAGGAGGGCTTGGCCTCAGAGACCCATACATTTTAAACCAAGTAATGGGTGCAAAATTATGGTGGAGATGGCCGGGGGGAGGAAGGGATTTATGGGAACAAATATGGACAAGGAAGTATAACATGCCGAAGAGAAACGAGGATATACTACAGTATAGAGACCCACCAAAAGGACCGACAATATGGAACTTGGCAAGCCAAAATAGGGACCTTATAAACCAGCATGCTTTCTGGGAATTTTGCAATGGTAGAACAACAAGATTTTGGCAGGACTCATGGCATCAAAGAGAAAGACTAATAGATAGGGAAGACCTTGGAGACATATATAGATTTACCAATGATAACAACATCCAATATGTAGAGAAATTATGGACAAAGGAGAAAGGAACAGGGAACTGGAGGAGATGGAAGAAGAAGGAAGATTGGGGCCAAGGTATAGAGACAGAGCAATGGGAAGAGTTCAAAAAAGAAATGAGATCAAGACAAATTACAATCAGGAATGATCTAGACATTCTAAGATGGGTCCACACCATGAAAGGCACCTTCACCAGCAAAGAAGCATATGACTTGAAAGCAAAACAAGCTCAAGATGGACAAGGACTTCTTTGGAAAAAAAATCTGGAAGGGGGGATGGTGGCCAAAGGTTTCTCATTTCTTATGGCTGGTTTGCAAAGGGAGGATCCTAACCTGGGATCAACTTTAGAAAAAGGCAATTCAGGGCACGTCCCTATGCTGGATGTGCCAACAAAACAGAGAGGATATGGAGCATATACTGAATTCCTGTCCGTTTGCAGTACAGAAATGGGGTCGGCTGCAAGGAGTCTTTGAAAGGATGGACCATGACTGCCACAACATAAAAGAAACAATCCTTCTATGGCACAACAATATTTTCTCATGTCCAGTTTTCAACCGAGCATGGGGACTGGCCTTAGGTTTAAGCCTATGGGCCATATGGAAAGAAAGAAATCACAAAGTATTCAAAAATAAAATATCAAACCAAGATGAGGTGTGGGAAGGAATAGTTAAAAACATTTGGGAGACGATATTAGCAGAACAATGGAGCCCTAAAGATTGGCAAGCTCCCCCCCAAGAAGCAAGAATCCTACGAAAACTTAATCTAACAATGGAAATGTTGGCCCCAAATGCTTGGAAAAAGGATAGGATGGATATATGTTCCCTGGCTCAATTCACTAGTCACAGAGAAGGTTTCATAAAACTTAACTTCAACGGGGCTTCAAAAGGGAACATGGGAGCAACAAGCCTTGGTGGCATCTTCCGAGACACTTAAGCTAACATGCGGCTCATTTATGCTAACTCATGTGGGATAGCAAACAACAACGAGGCAAGATTTGCTACAGCAAGTCAAGGACTTCGAATAGTTGTGAGAATGGGATACCAAAACGTCGTGGTGGAAGGCAATCTAGTCTGGTCACAACCACCTTGGTGAAACTAAACAACGACACCTCATGGGATAAACTGAGCCAAAGTTGAAAGACAGCGCGCCTTATATAAGAAATAGGGGAGCTCATCCAAAAGTTTGACTATATAATGGTCCGACATGTAAGAAGGGAAGGGAATAAAGCGGTTGACTTCCTAGCCAACTAGGTTTGTAATCAGCAAAATGGCTCGCTTGAAAAATTATGGTTGATACAGCCCAGGGATGAGAGGTTCAAAGATCTGGAGGAAATAATGGCCCAAGACCGCAGGCAAAGCCAGGAAAATGGAAATCCAAACAACCAAAATCCTAATCGAGGTGTGTGCTGAAGGATGACAGGGACAGGGGACAGTTATGAGGAGTAAAGGCAAGGTACCACCCACCACCCCCAACATGCTCATGGCGATGGGTGTGGTGGCACTTCGCTCGAATACATGCAAGGGTGGTGGGAAAGGTGGCAGGCACGGCAAGGACGAGGAGGGAGGCGCAGCGGTTAAGGTAAGACAGGTGAGTGCTAATTGTATTGTTGTTTGAGGTAAGGCAAGATAGGGGAGTGGTCATTGTAGTGTTGTCTGCAGAGTTTGGAGCTGGACCACCGGAGCAGGGAGGCATTGGCATCATTGATGGCATCTATGGAGCGAAAATGGGTATATATCTTGGTCCTGCTACGCTCTTGCAATGGAAACTTAGTTTGTTTCTTGAAAGAGGGATCGAGAGAAACCTGGGGAGGGGAATTGGGGGACTAGCTAGGGAAAGCATCGCAGGCATTGTATGGTTGTTGTCTGGTTTTGCGTCTTGGTTATAAGGCATCCAAGTATTGACCTGGCCAGTGGCCGAAAAGCCCCTCTTGAGAACTGCATTGTGACCTCACATGTTAACTGGGGCGAAACTGGAGAGGCTGAGTACTTAGGATGGGTAGATGATAAGAGAAGCAGAGCAGTGGCGCAGTTTGACTGGGCAAAGGGGAATGGAAAGGCTTACCTGTGCACGGGGACTCTCGCATGGCCGAGAAAGGGGACCTCCAACCATTCAAGGTATGAGCAGCACTGGAAAGGGAGAAGAAAGAAGCATGACACGATAAGGACACTGGCCTCCTCTTCTGACGAGGTTGACGCCCAACCTACGACCTGCTCCAAGAGTAATTGGGCTAGCAAAAGGATTAAGGAGAATGCCGAAAATAAGATTCAAAGACAGAGGTTAACACCTCGTTCTTGTGAACAAGTCTCGAACAGAGTGGAGATGGCCCGTCCTGCGAGAGGAAGAGGTTGCGGCAGACGTGGGAAGGAACCTACAAAGGCCAAAGATCTGAGCACTTCAAAGCCACATAGAGGAAGGAAGTATGTTGAACAACTCATTAGTGAAGTTGCCGCGGCATACTGGGAGGGAACAAATGTAGGCATTTGTAATCTGCTAGAAGAATGAGAGGAAGAAATTAAGCAAAACAGTGAGACAAAGGAGGAGATAAAAACTAGAGGACCTTAGTCCTGGATCCGGGGAATACCAGAGGCAGAATAACTCAATTTAAGCAGACTCTCTATCTCTATTGGCTTATGAAAAGCCTGTTGGGGAAGGCCATGGAGAAAATATCAGTGCGGATGGCTCTATCCCTCCAAGACATGCCCAATTACAAACAGGATTTGCAGCGAATCCAATTCCAACTCCATAAGCAGGACATCTGTCTGGATAGAATCCAAAGGCACATCCCTTGCATCATCGAGTTAACTGAGATGCCCGAAGAAACTATCAAGGATCCGACACCGGTGGAATCGACATTGAAAGAACATTAGGAATAGTTAGTTAATCTAGTTTCTTTTTGTTTTATGCGGATAGCATTTACTTTATATTATGCATGCTTATGATAGATAGACATATAGCGTCTTGTCATGAAACTGAGACATATTTAGCTTTGGTAACTTTGTTGTTTTTGGATGGCTTATAACGAGGATAGGTAGTCAACAGACTTGGTTTCCCACTGGGCAAGTTGAGGCCAGCTATCTCATATATGTGTTATAAATTTGTCGTTTATAAATAAAAAATGAAGGATCCTACCAAGATTAACAAAACAAAACAAAAATACTGGAACTTTTTTATTTTGTAAGACAAGTGGTTAGAAAATCTATCTGTGTTACCCCATCAATTAGTAAAAGTATTGTGTCAAACTTAGTATTGAAAACATTGGTGAAATTTCATATAAATATCACGATACTTAAAGGTAGTTGAAAAATCACTTAGAAAATATCGCAACATTTTCTCTTTTGAAAATATCGTGATATTTTGAAAATATCGATAAAATTTTGGCAAAAAATCGTGCAATGACAATTTTGTTGGATGCATAGGTCTACGGGATTCAAAATGCATTTTTGGGTTTTCATTTTTCTTTTGCTTTGTTGGTCTTAGAGAAGGAAGGTGAAGAGCTTTGTGGTGGTTTTCATGTTGGAATTGAGTATCAAACAACCATTATCATCACCAACCAAAAAAAAAATTGTGGATCAAAGATTCAAGATCAATCAGACAAACTTCATTTCTTCCATTTATGGGTATGTTCTTAAAAACACCTATGTTTATGATTCTTTCATAGATTTAGGCTATGTTCTTAAAAACCCCTATGTTAATTATTTTTTCATAGATTTAAGTTGCTTGCCTCTTTGCCTACCAACATTTTCCTCCTTTGTGTTTTTGTCATTTACTATGATTTTTATGTCCATGAAACAATGCAAGGGTTTTCTCCATATTTGGACAAGAAGCTTCATTTTTGTTTTTGACTTTCTTATGCACCCTCTTATTGTCATTTTTCATTGCAAATAATGTAGTAAAAATTTCCTTTTTTTAAAACGAGGATGTTATTTCTTGTGTAGTGGGGATTTAATGACATTTTTTGTTTTTTTGGTGCCCTGGGATTAAATTTTGAAGTTGTCCATTAAACACTTCTATTACAAATATGCCAAAGCCCTTGGACCCATTTTGGCAGTATGGGGAACCTAATAGTGGGTCAAATTGGCAATATCTAAGTTGCAAATTATGTGGGGACGGGATGATAGGAGGATTCACCTAATTGCAATACCATCTAGCTGAACTCCTTGGACATGATGGTTGGCTTTGTAAGAATTCTAGCCCAGAGCTTGTAAGAGTTGCATATTTAGCAGTGGGCGAAAAAGACAGAAAGAAAGAAGAGACAATTGCAAACAAGGCCGGACATGTAGGCAGATCTTCAAAACACTCTGCTTCTGAGATTGACCCTGAGGGTAGTGGGAGAGACTCCATAACTCCACCTCTTGATGTGTTAGGGAGGTTATCATTTTTTGCTCCACGAACCGGACGTGGAGCACAACCTTCAATAAAGTCAGTGGTTAAAAAAAGAAGCAATAAGTAGATAGACTTAAAGGGAGGTGTCTTTACTAAAGTGACTTACCTCTCAACATCAACAAAAACAATCCATTTTGGCAGCCAATGTGTGATGCTATTGCTATTGTGGGCCCAGGGTACAAAAGTGCTACATACGAGGAGTTGTGGGGGCAATCCTTAAAGCAATAAAGGACATCAACTCTAGATTGGCGAAGTTGAAGCAGTCACAGGAGGTCTCTAGATGCACAATGATGTCCAATGGCTAGACAGATAGCAAGGGTAGGACCCTTGTAAAATTTTTGGTACATTGTCTTAAAAGTACCATGTTTAGTAGATCAATGGAAGCATCAACACATAAAAAATGCAACATTCATATGTGAGTTGTTAGATAGATTCGTCTAGGAGATTGGTGTGCAGAATGTGGTACAAGTCATAACAAATTATGCAACTAATTATGTGGATGTTGGCAGGATACTTATGGACATGCACCACTCCTTGTTTTGTACTCCATGCACAACGCATTGTATCGATTTTATGATTGAGGATATGGGGAAACTCTCTTTCATCAAAGAGGTGATTGATATGGCTAGGAACATCCCCAAGTTCATATATAACCATACTTTTGTACTTAGCCTCATGAGGAGATGCACCAAAGACAAGGAATCGCGGCATCTTGCAATCACACGTTTTGCCACCAACTTCATTTCTATTCAATCTTTGCTTCAATGTCAATTTGAGTTGAAGCAAATGCTTGTTTCTAATGCGTGGCGTGATTGTAAATACAACAAGAGATATGATGGTAGAGCCATTGCAAAAATGGTGTACAACACCTTTTGGCAAGGAGTAGGAGTGTGCTCAATTAGTGAACCTATAATAAAAGTTATGAGATTGGTAGATGGGGATAAGCCTATAATGGCTTATTTATATGCGACCGTGGATAGGGCCAAAGAGACCATTCATACTTATTATGAAAACAAGGGTTTCGTTGGGTTTAATAGACAAATGACATTATGGGATGTGATTGATAGTCGGTGGGCAGGTATGCTTCATCAACCCATTCATGCAACAACACTTTTCCTCAATAACACATTTTCCTACAAATGCAACTTTGATTTTGATGGTGAGGTGATGGAAGGACTCCATACCTGTATTCATAGGATGGTACCTGATCTCAAGCTTCATAACAAAATCAATAATAAAATATAGATGTATCAATATGGTGTTGAACTATTTGGCTTTGATGATGCTATTCGTGAAGGGACCATCTTCACGCCACGTAAGTGACAAATCATGACTCAGAATTTACTAAAAATTCTAGATTTTTAAAATTTAATTATGTTTTATTTGAAAGTTTAATTATATTTATGCTTTTAATTTTTCTTTATTTTGTTGTAGGTGTTTGGTGGCAAAGCTATGGTGTAGGGGTACCAAATTTGTAGGAATTGGCCATCAGAATCCTCAGTTAGACCTATAGTGCTTCAGGGTGTGAGCACAATTGGAGTGTACTTGAGAAAATGCACTCAAAGAAGCACAACATGTTATAACTTTAAGCTTCAACATTTAATTGTGCAATTACATTAAACATAATTTATGATCCTAAGTGTCAAGATTCATTGAATTCTTTATGGCACTCTTACAGGGTGGAGTTCTCAAGTCTCAATGACTTGATGTATCTCCATTACAATCTCCGACTATGGGTGAAGAAAATAGAGACACCACTAAATGTGGATGCCATTTCCTTAGACAATATTGATGTATTGTCTAAGTGGAGGGTGGAGTTTGAGGTTCCCATCATGGAGGAGTCGCCAACATGGTTAGAGGAGGAACCATTAGTACAGGGGCAGCAAGAGGAGGAGGACTCGGGGGAGGAGGAGAATGTGGGAGCATCAATACCATCTGCTACAGATATAGGAGAGCACAGTTCCATACCCAACAATCAACGTTTGACCTTAAGTGCAGGGCCAGAGCCTTCTATTACTAGGGGCAAGCCTAGAAAACAATGCATCATCTTTTCTCGTAAAAGAGGGAGAGACACTAAGTTTTGTCCGATTTGCTACATATAACTCATGATGATGAGATACATTTATATATGTGATGTTATTTTGTATTGGTTCTCCACATTTGAGTCCTTCATTGGACAATTATCAGGGGTCTAACAGGTTTTGGTGTCGCCTTTGATGTATCATTTTTATTTGATATCCATTATATCATATATATCAGTGGTTTCTTCATATTTATGTACCAATGTGTTTATTTCATGTTGTTGTTGCTTTAAATGTTTAGAAATCCGAAAAAAAATGAATATATTTTGTATTTTTTAATGTTTGTTAAATTTTTGCCAATTTTTTCGCCGATGTTGCCAAAAAGATGTTTTCAGGACCCTAGCCAATATTTTTCCAATGTCGATGTTTTCAACACTGGTCAAAATTAGTCGAAATGGAATGGAAATTGAATCACCCATACAAATTTTACATCTAGAAGGTTTACCACGTACTTCTCATCAAAATTTGTAGAACTTGAAGGAAAATAGCAACCAAATTAGGATAGCCTGCCTTCTCAACACGAGTTCTCTTCCCAAATATACAGAAACTGCACCCGTTTGTCAATTTTTTCAGGCATACCGACAAATTATGCATGCCAATAATTCAAGATGGTACTCTAGAAAGAAAAAGAAATAGCCAGGACGTAAAATAGCAGCCTATAATATACACATCTGGCCTGTCAGGTAACAATGCTGCTACCATAGTTTCGCACAACTGCTTTTTGAGCCAAACGAATTTCCTAAAATAATACTTCATGCAAATGGAAACAGTAGCAAGTTGCAACACACATTCTGAGAGGTGGTTCAAAATAAATCCCACTTGAAAGACGAATCAAGATGTCCACAACATAATGGTAAGAGAGATTGCTTCTTTACAAAAACCCAAATCTGCTCATAAAGTCAAAAAGACTATTTAAATGTTATATTAATGATTGTAATTCCATAATCTGCTCCAGAATTCCTATTCCCATAAAGCATGCACGGCTAAAGGACTCAAAGCTAACATACTTCAATTGAATCACCAACAAATTCCTCAAAGTCATGTGCCTCTATTTATAATACCCAAAGCTACTCTACAATTATGGACTCCTTACCATGCAGTAAAAAGTATTCAGACTGCCACATAAAATGTTTAATTATGCTGTTTGTTGACGAGGACCTATGCAGTCCTGACACTGCCCACACTTTTGTGCTCTTAGCTGCAGCATAGCAATTCTGCGTTGCATGCCATTGCTGATCATCAATGCCAGCTCTCGAGGGATGTGAATATACGCCTTTGAGTTTCACTAAATTAACCTGTCATCACTGGATAATAACAATTCTGTACACCAATGAATCTACTCATTTTCTGAGAACAAACATCCAAAAATTAATAAAAATATTGCCTGCAGGAACATAATGAACTTGAGAACGGTACAACTCAACCTAAAGATAAATTGTTATTCCATTTTCATCTGACTCCTGAGGAATGAAATTCACCACTTCAAAACTTCCCAAAATTGCAAGCACCCTTCCAGATCTGATCTCTCTTATCCTCTCTGCAATAGAAAACCAATCAGAAGAGGTAGCAGCTTCATCTTCATGGGATGCAGCTTTTGAAGTATCTTCAAACAACAATTTTAGATATCTTCAAATGGCATTCCAGGATGCCTTTGACGCCCCAAGTACTTTAAAATACACCTCCTTGGCTGACCTTGAACATCAAAGCTGATGGAAGAAAGAGGCCTCCCAACCACATACACGTGACACACACTGACATCACATTTCACCGATAAAAAGGGAATCATGTTACGCATTATTACAATGCAAGAATGAGAAACGCATTGACTATAGTACCTTGATGATACACCATAAATAATCCATGCAGAAGTGCAAATTTAAATAGAACATTCAAGCCTGGAAGAAATTAAGACTCTGAAAAGACCGACCAGCAGACACGCCAATAAAGCAGATGGACCAGAAAATCAAAATGTTATAGTGCCTACAACAAAGATACGCTTGCAACATGTATGGCCATCAAGACATATATACTGTAAAGCACCATCCATACTAAACACCGACAGTAAATAGAAATCTTGTAATGCCAAAAAAATAATAAGTCAATATAACTATTTCCAACCACATAATCCTACGAGTGTATATGCTTCAAAGGTTGATTGCTTACCATATATAATACAATCCATCTGTCCGTTGTCTTTGAATCCTACCCAAGAGTTCAACCTGTAATATATCCCCAATACATAATACTGGTCGTGGAAGCTTGAACGATTGTAATTCATCCTCCTGATGCACAAGAATGCTTCATTATCAAAACTTGTAAATAGGAAACCCTCTTTAAGAATTAAAAACTCACTGTATTCTGACATTTTCAGATCAACACAAGCAGATCCCAATATTTGCAAATTATAGCTAAATACTTTTGCAAATTATACCTTTTCTCCCTTTTAAAGTACCACATAAGTGATCACTACTATACAAGAATGGCAACCTAGAACATTTTAGTTTCATAGAATGTGCCAGAAAAAGGTTGCATAACAGGAAACATTTAGGAGTCTTCTATGTTCTTTGAAACCATTCAATACATTTGAATACTAAAAAGTTTACATATCCATGATTCTGCATTTCCAAGTCTTTGATATAATATGGAATACAGAAGAATCGATTTCAAGTCTAAAAAGAAAAAGGCTAACTTCAATCCAACCAAAAGCATGCCACAGTTAGGTTACGGGCATTTCCTCTGTCAGCTATTTGCAAAATCCTATAAACTGAAATTAGTTCAGCATTAAAAGGTATATGACCACCCTTGGCCCTAGCACTGTAAAATACTGGAACCCTAGAATGTTACTATGCTCTGCCCAAAATCAAAATCAAATGTAAGACTAAGAAAGCTCTCATGATCAAAGAGTGACCCAAAATAAGTTCCTTCAACTTTGATTTCACTGTCTGCCAAACTAACCACGTCAAGATTTTTTTGTCCAAAACATTACACTATTACTATGCGACCTTCCCGAAACACAACTATGGCCTAGAATCTAGATGCCTGCTGAAAAAAATTGAGCCCACCAGCAAGTAAATCTTCGAGGTAAGAATTTTAGCTACCTGTCTAAGATGAAATTTACTTCCTTTGCCCAAGTTTTAGGACTGCCTTATGTCCTGGAAAAGTTTAATTTTTTTGTAGGTACACTATGAATAAACATTAAATGGGCACCAAAATGAGGGAAAAACAATCTAAGCGAAAATGGCTAAATTTCTTGGTAAATATTACTTATGATACATCTTGGTTTGTCACTCTATACATTAATTTCAAAATATGGTGGCAAAAAAACATAGATGATATACCAGGTTAAGGCAACAATCCACATGATTGTACAGCATAGTATATACCCTAGAAATAGTATTTCACACAATAGGACATTGACTCCACTTGTTTCCCTAATGTTAGCATTGCTTCTGACTTCCTAATTCAAAAATAAAAATAAAAATCCAGTCCAAAAGTATAGTTCAAATACTCATAAACAAGATAGTACAATACCAATTTGTCCGGAAACTCTGGAATCTGCAATAGTTCATGTTAGTTTTCGTAGCATCGGATGTGTTCTAGCCACAAAATTTGGTGGAAAAGCTAGAATGCATGAGATCTCCAAAACCCAGAATCGTTTCTGGAAATTCCACCTAGAAGTGTCTCAATTAGATTATTAGCCGTTTTTTTTATATTTCCTACGTCTAAACTTGGGGAATATGGTTAATTAATCCATATTAATTGAGATAAGGTGAGAATAATCTAGAAACTCACACAGATCGACTTCAAGATGATCCTAGCCATTGATTAAGATTTAATCTTGGCCGTTGGAGTCCCAACAGAGGATTATAGGAAGAAGTCAATGGGCACTTGGAAAAGACACACTAGCGGTTCTATTTCCTTGGCAAATAGATTTCCAAAGAGCAGCAGCAGTTGTCGGGGAGCCAAAAATTGAAGCAGAGACAGTGAGGTGCAAAGACAGTGATCTGGAGGAAGTTTTTCCAGATCCAAAGAGGCAACAACAAGTGATAGAAATGATCCACGCAGAAGAAGCACAAGAACTACGCAGTAGCTGACGCAGAGCAGTTCGATTTAGCAGAGGAGGTCAATTCAATTTCCCGAGGCCGGGAAAGTCTTCCAGAGGGCTGGAGAGTCACTTCCAGCAACAGAAGCAAGCTATATGGCTTGCTCAGAGGAAGATTCAAGCCACACGTGTCAGAGGCAGGGCAAGGACTGTGCAGAGGGCCTATGTTGGGGTTTGGACGACCAATTTTTTTGTAGAAGCCAGTGCCAAGACTGCTTGTGGGGTGAGAGAATTTTCTCTCTAATTATTTATGTTAGATATTTGTTGATTGGATTACCATTTGGGCATCCATAGATTATACTCAAAAATTCATTGTTGCATAATGATAAAAACCCTCAGTTTCTACACCAGTTTTCCCACATTGGGTTTCTCCAGGGTCTTTTGTCTAAAAATAACGGTGTCAATTTTATTGTGCGCTACTATTTTCTTAGATTCCAGTGCTATTATTTCCGCAATATTTTATTTGTGAAGGTTGCAGTGTGATTTATTTGATATTTGTCGTAGCAAATAAATTGTTAAAATAATTAACAATTAGAAAAATAAATTCTTGTTGCTGCAATACGATTCCTGTTTTGGAATTTTCACAGTTCAAACTCTCTAAACATGTGATATATACAAGGTCATGTGTAACTAATCATGTTAAAAATGCAAACAAAAAGCAATGCTCTACTTTGGTCATATTTAGAACTTAGACATGTTACTTAAGAATATGCATCATAAAGTCTTGCTAATAAATTGATTTAATAAAGAGACATATAATGCAGGAATCAATGTAGTAGTTAAGGTTAGGTATTTGGGTTAGATACTCTTCTTCTAATATGAAATAAAACATGTGAATGAATCCACTCTTGTCCATGTTGTATTGCGTAAAATTCACATGGTATTAGAGCCATAGTAAGAAGAAGTTGAGGAGGCAAGAGAAGCAACTGAGAGACTACTATGATCAAAGAAAAGTACCAAGCCACTGCTCACACACAAGCGAACAAAAGATTTTTAAAATAAGTTTGTTTTCTAATATTAAAGGGTTTGTTGTTTTTAAGATAAGTTTGTGCGAGAAAGGGATCTTGTGAAGAATTTTCCATACCCAAAAACCAAAACCCATGACTGGTGTGTAATATGTGTAGCCTTTATTGCTCCCTGTGTAATGCTCCATCATTATGGAATTGGGAATGTGCCATGAGGGAGTGAAAAGGTGGGGTCAATTGAAGCTATTAGCAATTGAATCAATCTTAACAATATATTAACTTCAAAAACTTGTAAATGCATCCACGGATATAAAGCAAAGCACATAAACATACAGAGCACAGAGATTTTTTATATGGACACCCAAAGTGGGAGAAAACCACAATTATTTTCTTAATTATATAGAAAGAGTACATTCAAATTTATCAGCACCAACTGAAAGGAAGCATCAGCTCCCTGGTATATCAGCACCAACTCCCTAACTTATCAACACCAAAGCATGCACAAGAGTCAATATTAGTCAAAGAGAGTTTTCCCTTCCTGGTAGCAGCTCCTCTGTCCTTCACACAAGCACTCAACTTTCCAAACATTGACCTTCTTAGCAACAAAACTTCCCTCGACAAATTATCCTTGAATTCAACCTCCTTATCAGCAAACACGGCCTCAACAGGCCCCAAACCAAGACTGAAACCTTCAAAAAGTGTGCCAAAAATCCTTCCAAAATAAGCCAATTTATTTTTTTTCCAAAATAAGCCAAAAGTGTTGAGAAATCTAAGGCAGTTAGATTAAGTGATTTCTCTTACTTAGATAACTGTTTATGATGTATTTTTACTTAACTGGCTTCTTCTTTCTCTTGATTATATTTAGTGTTCTTATCATCAAACAACTACCAAATCATAAAGAACAATGAAACAAGAGGACACAACATGTAGGCGATCAACCAAGGCCAAAACCTCTCCTCTTGAGAGAAAAACCCACAAGAATTCTTATCTTCTTATAGAATCTTCAAATGACGAATTCCAAGACCTAAAACCCTTAACAAAGACCCCTCCAAGACCAAGTCAACCTTTCTCCTTGATGAGCTTTCTTTCCAACAATTTCGACCCCAACAACTTCTTTAGCAACTTCGACCCCAACAGTTTCTTTTGCAACTTCAACCCTTACAGTTTCTTTTGCAACTTCGACCCCAACAATTTCTTCTGCAACTTCAACCTCAACAACTTTCCAGCGATTCGACTTGCCCAACAACTTCCCAGTACTTCGACTTACCTAACAACTTTGCAGCACTTCAACTTGCCCAACAAGTTTAGAAACCCTAACACAAGAGAGAGAGAGAGAGAGATCCAAAAACTTCGATCTTGCTTTTCTTCTTCTTATCCTTGATTTTCGTCCTTTTCCCGCATCTTTCTTGAGGAGATCAAACTTGCTTGAGATGTGTCCAAATGAGGTCGAGTTCCTTCTTATATATAGGCTTTCGAGGAGTACGAATTGCTTCCTTGAGGTTGACTTGATCTTTCATGTAGGTTGACTTGCTTGAGGCACCATGACAAGGTCTTAGAGGGTATCTGACTCTAATTTAACTCAAATAATTTTTTTCTTTCTAATATGCAACATGCCCAAAAGGGTCTTTCATACATGACAATGACTCTTATGACTTGTTGACGCAAAGACAAGCCCTAGAAGCACTCAATGGGTGCTTGACCTAAAAGTAAATTTCCCTTGGGCATGAAACCATGCCTGAAGAATGACAATAATAAATTTATTTCTCTTTACATAAATACATAAAATCATGATTACATATGTCATTATGAATACTGAACCTAGTTACATATTTCAACACTCCCTCTTAACTAGGGAGGTATTCATAATCCATACAAGGTACTTGGACATTCTCAAACTGAAGAATTCTCATAAGAAGAGTCGGATTGGTAAGCCATCTCATAAGCTATCTTATCAGCTTATACTAGAGCATCTTATCATACCAACTAGCATGGTCACATAGCAAGGCCTTGACTAACAGATCTATCTCTCCACAAAATCAGAGCACAGTGCTGGCGAGACCAATGGCTAACAAACACCATCATCATTGTCTCTTAATGCACATACGCCATCTGAGTATTCACAGGGTCTGTCCTTTTAGAACAACTCCTATCTTGGAATAACACATCCTCAAGGAATTTCTTCTTCGACTACTCTTACATCTTGGATGCCCTACCACATCCTCAAAGAGTATCGAAATCAATCTCATATGCTTACCCAATCTTCCATTCTTTCTTGACAATATGAAGACAAGAATGATGCATCTATCTATCCTCATGGCCTTCACTAAGACTTATGATTGTTAGTCCTGGTCTAGCGCATGACACATGAAGTAGAGAACCATATTTGTCACTCCCTCTTAACTAGAGAGGACCAACTCATTCCTATAAAAAGGAGTATACCCAAGCTCCCTGTTAACTAGGGACTTGTTCAACAACAACTCTTTAGTGAAGATCATGGTACTATCCACTGCTTGTAGAGCTCCTCCTTCGATGTCATGAACTTCATCTTCTTCATTATGGAGCCTCCATCTTTTAATTCTTCTTCGTATGGCATCATCCATCCATCACTTTCCTTCAACAAACAATAGGATTGAACCAATAATCATGTCATCCTTCTTTTCATCAGAAAGTGATCGTCTAGTCCACATTTGGGTTTTCTTCATACTACTACCTCTTCCAAGTCATGTTTCCCTCAAGATCTTCCATCCAGCCACATGAGTGCTAGTTGTAGGTGACATCTACAACTCTCTTTCGGTAGCCCTGTATCAACACATCCAGATGTTGTTCAAAAATAAAAAAATGAACATCAAATCAAAGTTACCTTTTGTGATGGCCTTTCATCATGACATATGCTTCTTGCAACATCAACATCTTGCACATTCATAAATATATCTCCAAGACTTTCAATGTCAGGGGTCTCTTTTCTTTATATCCTTTCTATGGAGATATCATAGCCAATTCTTTTAGTCAATGGATGTTGATCACTTATCTTATGTGACCATATTTACATCTTTCGCAGACTCTCCTTCCTTTCTTCACATATGTTGTTCCCCAAGAACTTCCATACATAGTTCCTTTATCTTGTCAACTACCTCATATTCCATATGAGGACATATTATGTTGACTTCATTTTATCAATATGTGAACTAGTTCAAGGTATATGCCTTCATGCATCTTTCTAAAGGAAGAGATCCTTCTTTTTTTCGATCATGTTCATGAGATAGAGCATTTACCCATGCTATTTGCAACTATATGATGACATGAATTAATCTATGCATACATACCTCTTTTCTCCTTTTGGTCATTTAGACCTCCTTTGGCAGCGTCCTTTCCTTGCTTGCAAGTACTTGACATGTTGTACTCCTTTGTCATCATACCATCATCCTTCTAAACAAAAGATCCCACACAAGGTGGAATGTAGACCATCAACGAGACACTTTCTTCTTCCAAGTAGAGGTCAACCTTCTAATGAAGATTCCAATGGAGAATCTTGATTATCCTCATCCCGCAAATGCTCCTTCTTATAGGTGATGCATGATGATTTCTTTTTATGCTAGATGACTTTCTTCCAATCATATTACTACTTCGATATGAGCTACTATCATTATGATTGCTAGAACCATGTAGACTTTTACTTCAGCTATTCTTTCAAGCTTCTTTAATGATGTCATGAGCTCTTTCTTTAATCGTATGCTTTAATATGATGCATCCTATCCTACTTACAATGCTTCTCATCTTGATAGTAATCTCTTAATCATAGTAGAGGTCTTTTCACCTTCTACATTTCCTTTCTATGTACCTGGTAGACCTTAATAGTGAAGATCTATTCCTTCCTTCTTAGATTTCTTCTCATCGGGTTCTTCTACTTCTTCAATGATATGAGCTTCAATTCTTTCTTTCCTTTTTCTTGATGTCCTTCTTGAGTTTCAGACAATTTCTCTTTAAATGCCCATATTCCTGACAACCATAGCATTGGATCTTTGACATATTGATCTTCTTTTTCTGAGGACCAAACTTTCCTTTTCTTCTAGCCATGACAGTAAATGCTTGAACTTGCTCATTTGATCCCACATCACTTTTTGCCATCAATCTTGTTTCCTCAATCTTACATAATGACCAAAGTTCATTGAATAGGGAGGCTTCCTTCTTTCCATAGATGCTTGATACAAATTTTCCCCATTCCTCCAGTAATGCATTAAGCACAACAGTGGTCATCTCTTTGTTAGACATTATTTCCTCCAACTCTTGCAGTTGGTCTCTTATTTGTGACACCCTCATAAAGTATGAGACTATTCCTTCTTCATTTGATATCTTCATCTTGTAGAGCTCGATTCTCAATGATATTGCTTCTCCTGCAGTACTTATGAAGAATAATTCTACCATTTTGTTATAGATGTCTTTTGACTTCTCTAATTTTGCCACATAAGGGATGAGTGAATCCTTGATTGATTCTATAAGGATTCTTTGAGCGCTTATTTCCCCCTTCATATACTTTGATAAAGCTTCAGCTTCTTATTTTGGTGGTTCGACAATTGAACCCTTAATATGTCCAATGACTTCATTTTCTATGAGGATCAAATCTATCCTCTTCTTCCATGCAAGGAAATTTGATGACCCAACCATCTTATTGCTCTCCTCGCAAAATGAAGTCATTTTGATAGTAGATTTAGTTATAGATATAAGGATACTTGTCAAGTGAAGATGCTCCTTTGATGGTGATATCTTCAACTTGATGCCTTCTTGATTTTGATGATGATGTTTGCTTCCTTGAAGATGGCAATGCTTCTTCTAGAGATGTCCTTCAAATATGCTTGTGATGAGATTCTTGACTCAAATAGAGGGAGAACACCTTGATTCCTTTGATGTTTCTTCTTTGATGTAGAGATTTCAAGATGCTTCAACATGTATACCTTCTTTCTTTGAGTGGAGGTGGGGTCCTTGAGGTCTTCTTGTTGTTGTTGCTTCTAGATGGTGTGATCCTTAAAATGGGTAGTCCTTCTTGATGCTCCTTAGATTGTTCGGCCCTTATGTATCCCTTCTTGATGATTCAATGTCCTCTTTAATGTCTTGACCTTTCTTGATACTCCTTTTGATGGTCCTTCTTCAAGCTGCCTTTCCTTTTCCTGTCACCTTAGCTCTGATACCATGTTGAGAAATCTAGGGTAGCTAGTGTTACCGCTACAAACTAGCAAGGGGGCTAAAAGGGACCCCTAAAGTGACCACTACTAGGTCAAGGGCAACAATGGAGACTTAGGCCATCGTCGCCTTGGCTAAGACTCCCTACTATTTATGGACTTTCATTGGTGGGAGGACGCTCGGTATATGGAAAGTCACTTGTGAAGGATGAGTCAACAAATGGATGTGAAGTGACCTTAATGATCCTTTTCTTAGAAGAGGTTAAGAATGGAGCTTGCTTGCTCTTCAAACAAAGTACAAAGATTTCTAGGATAAGGAGGTGAGAATTTAAGGGCTAGGTTAGAGGAATATGCCTTGTAAAAGATTTCCCCAATCCCTAAAATCCTTATTGAACTTGATTTCCCAAGTGGTTCTTGAAGAATTAACTTTCAAAGGTATGGGACCACAAGGGACCAAATGGACCCATCCTAGGTTAAGGCGAGGGAGTCTCGCAACCAATGATGATCTTAACCCAGACAAGGAAGGGTAAGGATCAAAACAAGAATTTCCACTTAAATGTGTCAAATTGATCCTATGAGGTACTAACCTAGGGCACACCAGGGCGAAGTTTGATCTCAAAGCTAGGGCTTGGGATATCTCACAATCTTGCCATTAGAATTTCTTCAAATTTGGAGGATACCTTGATGACACACCAGTGCAGTAGAGGCTAGGAGATCAAACCTTTTCTATGGCTACTTTGTTGAGAAAGTGATGCCCTAGGTGCCCCAACTTGGCTAGACCTAGAAGAGAAGGGGAAAGGTGAAGAAAAAGGGTTCTTTGAGTGACCACCTATTGGTAGAAAAGTACCTAATCCCTTGGGGAGAATGGAATCTAGGAGAATGATGAGAAAGGGCTTTGTTTTTCGGTCAAGAAGGCCTCAAGGACCACTTCGCTTGGCCTTTAGGGCAAGAAGAAGTGACCTCAAAACTTTATACTTTTCTTTGCAAAAAGAGATGGCTTATAAAGATAAATTCAATGGTAAAATTATCCCTGGGAGATTTCATTTAACATACATGGCCCATACATTGAGAGATGCGATATAGAAAAAATAATTCCACAATTTTGCAATTATGCAATGCAGCAACTAATCCTAGTATAGCAAAAATCCCATTCCAATGCATATGACAAAGTAAAACAAGAATAACATTAAATGTGTGTACTTACATGTAAGAGAACATATCCAACCATCAACAATTTGATAATAAAGAAGCTCCAAGACAAGAAAATCCAATCCAAACATCAAAATTCATCCATGCTCCAATTCATCTTCCAAGAAAGAAATGCAAAATTCTCACGAGAGAAGAATGATCCAATCCAAAGTGATCATACAAATGAATTCATGTCTCTCCTATTTATACACACATTAGGAGTTCGAATTACCTAATTTGAGCCTACATTAGCCCATCAACTAAAATAATGTGCAAATAACTATCTAAAGCTAACAAGCCCACCAAACCAGCTCATAAATAAAATAATAAGCCTCCCAAGAGGTCAAATAATCAATAATGCATGTTGTTGGGCTCTCTAAGAGGCCTAATCAAGTCCATAAGTTCCAAAATGATGAGTTGGACTTCCAAAAGTAATGGACAAGGAGTTGGCCCCTTGTTCTCCACATAATAAACATGTGGTGCTCCCAATGGCTGTGGGGGCACAAAAGTGACCTCATGGGTCTCCAAGAAAGTCAAAGATGCCTATAGACCAATTGTAAGGGCTCAGATGATGGTGTAACTAATGCCACATCAGCATACAAGTTTTGAATCATCTGCCAAGTGCATGGTACCACTATGGGGCGGGCTGGGAAAAGTTGAACCAAGTACATATTCTTACATGTGCCAATGTAGCCCTCTAGAGGGTTAGGACCCCGTATAGGGAGACCAAACCCAAGATGGAGACCACCTGCAACCCTACATAAGATCCAATGCATCCCCTAGCCTTCCAATACAACAAGTCATCAAGGAAATAGAGTAAAAGAGCTTACAAACTTTGGACCACAAGTGGGGACTTCATAATGGCCTGCCCTTCCATAATGGGCTTTCGCGGGTGCTAATGTCTCCACGTTCCAAATGGGGTTAACCAAGTATCCCATTAGGGGGTTTCTACTTCGAAAGGGGATAATATGTCTAAAGTACATCCTTTAAAAGGTGGTGGCATGTGATAAAGAGATGGATGGAGTATGGAATGAAAAGGGGCAGCTTTGGGCCACATGTTGGGGTAAAAGGGTAACTAGTAAAAGGGAAGCCCACACTTGGGTATATAATATATAGGAGGGAGCAATCATGGTACATGAGGTACCTCGGCATTGATTTTTCCACCCTTCTTTATATGCCTATTGCCTTTTTATGATTTTTCTTTAATTAACTGCTCGAAGCTCAAGGGGTAAGAGCATGATGTGTGAGATATAGCAGTGGATAAGGTAAGGCAATTCATTGCCCACTAGGGATTGGGACAATCATGGGTTTCTATATGATGAAGGAGGCTCATAGAGCCTATATGAACTAAGGTGATGGCCATAATGATGGGGTAGAGCTCATGTATTAGCTTTTGCCCACGTGCTAAATGTGTTTGTCCCGACTATCTTTTGCATTTTGTGGTACATTTTTCTGTTGAATGTGGCCAATTGTGCTTTTACTTTTCTTTTTAGTTGCATCAACCTTCGGGACATCATTCCAGGCTTGACCCAAGGTGTGGGCAAGGGGAGGGGGGAGGCTAACCCTATGTGGACCCAGTGGAGGAATGTGGACCAAGGATGAATGGGGTTGTAATGAGTGGAAAGGGGGCAATATATGTGGATGAGGGAGCGGGACCACACAACCTAAATTAGCATTTCGCATGAAGTACCATCCCTAAAGTCAAATGGTCAATAAAAGAGATCCCACAAGACTAGAATCCAAGGTTAACATTCAAAAGGGGCCTAGGGGACAAGAGCACAAACCTAGCCCATTCTTTCCATTGAATCCCCCCATTAATCCATGCCCAAAAGTGTCCATGGTAAACAAACTACAATACTCAATTACCAAATGACAAGGCATACCTTTAGGATCGAGAGGCCCACCTTCAAATATATGATCATGGCAGATGGGTGAGGGACCACATGGCTGGCTCAGGTGGCAGAGAAGTGGCACAATGCGCTGGTGTTGGTTGCAAGGGGTTGTTGGCTACCGCTTGAGGACAATCTTGGAGAAAAAATTTCTCCTAGGGATATCACCAACAAAATGGTGGGGTAACAGCTAGATTAGGTGATTTCTCTATTTTAATAATTGTTTGTGATGTATTTTTACTTAACTTAATTAGCTTCTTCTTACTCTTGATTATATTTAGTATTCTTATCATCAAACAATTACCAAATCATAAAGAAAAATGAGATAAGAGGACACAAGATGTAGGCGATCAACCAGGGCCAAAACCTCTCCTCTTGAGAGGAAAACCCACAAGAATTCTTATCTTCTTATAGAATCTTCAAATGACGAATTCCAAGACCTAAGACCCTTGACAAAGACCCCTCCAAGACCAAGTCAACCTTTCTCCTTGATGAGCTTTATTTTTTAGCAATTTTGGCCCCAACAACTTCTTTAGCAACTTCGACCCCAACAGTTTCTTCTGTAATTTTGATCTCAATAGGTTCTTCTGCAAATTTGACCCAAGCAGTGCTTTCTGCAATTTCAACCCCAACAGTTTCTTCAGCAACTTCGACCCCAGCAACTTCGACCCTATTAGTATTTGGTAGCATCGGAAGTGCTCTAGCATTGAAAATTGGCGGAGAGGCTAACGCACATGAGTTATAAAGAACCCAGAAATTGTTTGGTGAAATTCCACCCGAATTGTATTTATTAAAATAATTAATATTTTTAATGGGGTTCCTAAGTCTAAACTTAGGAAAATTAAAATATTAATGGGTATTAATCAAAATACCGGTGAGAATGATCTAGATGTTGGATCAAATCAAGTTTTAATCTTATCCGTTGATTAGAGACTTAATCTCGGTCGTTGAAGTCCCAATAAGAAAACTATAAGGAGGCTTGGGATTTAGTTAGACACACACACAGAGATTGAGGAAATCAATTTTCTGACGTGAGAAGTTCTGAGGAGGAAAATCGATTAGGGAGATCTTGCAGCAGAGGGGCAGGGATAATTCGGGAATACTAATAGAGAGGCAGAGAGAAACTTGTGGAGGTAGCACAGCAACCAGGAAGACTGACGTTGGGCCAATCTGGGCCCACGCAATCTTAACGCAGAGCCAGAATGGCGAACGCAGAAGTGACGCTGCCCTCCATGTAGAAAGTCAGAACTGTCGGAACAACCGGGAAAGCTGATGCAATGACCAGAAGAGACAGCAGAGAGCTGACACAGAGCCTATAGGGCTGACACAGGGCCAGCGTAGAAGTCATCGGGGTTAGCCAGTTTTGCTTTCGGAATCTGCCTCGTGAAGTGAGTAAAAAATCACTCAGATTCTCCGCCATTGTATTTCTCTGTCACTGGTTTGTCGAGAGGGCTACCAGCATTTGTATTCAGAAACACTACTTAATAATAGAAAACCCTCAGAGTTGTTGCACTAGTTTTCCCGCATTGGGTTTTTCTGTAGACTATTTTGTCCAAAAATCATTGTATCCTATGTATCATGTTATTTGCTCAATTTTCTATTTCATGGAATCAAAGCTAAGGTAGTGTAGGTTGCAGAAATAATTTGCTTCAATGTTATTCAAAAAACAACTTGAAAATGTATGTTAAAATCAAGTAGGTGAAGTAAATTCAGATTTTCTATAGTAGGGGTTCCTAGAGGATTAGGAATTTTCACATGGTATCAGAGCATTGATTTTGAAACAAGAAGAGCCGATCCAACGCTGAGCAGAGAGGCCAAAAGATGCACTTGGCAGCAATTTGAATCCCCTTGAAGGGATTGCGCAGTCCTTGCCGAGAAGCAAAGATTCCGAAGAAATCTCTCTTTGAGAGAGTCGACAGAGAGGTACGATTTCCAGTTTGTGAGCTTGCAAAGGCAGAGGGAATGATGCGGAGCCTTAGCGCAGTGCTTGAAGGGCACCGTTTCTGTTGGGGCAGAAATCCGCCGGAAAAGAACGAAGACACATAGAAGGGGATTTTCTCCTCAAAGTTTTTTGCCAAAAAGTTCGAATTTCTCACTCGCTAGGTAGCTGAGCACTGACTAGAGGAGTCAGTTCGACAGTTGGGTGAGATGGCATTGCATGGCTCAGAGATCAACACAGGTTGGAAGGAGCTTCCAACTATGTCATATGGAAGATCAAAATCTTAGTTGTTCTGGAGGAATACGATCTCAAAGCCTACGTCAAAAGTGTTGTGGTTGTGCCTACTGACAATGATCAAAGGAAGAAGTACAAGGCCAAGCAGGGGAAAGCGAAGAGGCTCATTCTCGATGGAGTTTGAGATCATGTGGTCTCACACTTGCACGGCAAGGATACAACGCGAGAAATGTGGGAAGCTTTTTCTTCATTGTATGAAGCCTCTTCCAAACAGCGGAAGATGTTCCTAGAACAAAAGTTACAGTGGACATTGATGCAGAAAGGAGAAGGAGTCAACTCCTATCTTCAACGTCTTCAGGACACCACAGACTAGCTTGTTGCAGTGGGGTCCACTCCTTAGTCTACCGCGATGGTAAGGATAGCCCTGAATGGAGTCTCAGATGATTGCCCAGTCTTCGTCCAAAGCATATTGGGCACGAAAAGACTACCTTCATGGGAGGAGATGTGGGCAGCCCTTCAACAGGAGGAAATACAAAGGGACCTAGTAAAGGTCAACCTCAGAGGGAGCAATGGGAGTGCCAACAAGACTAAGGAAGAGGAGGAGAACGCAACTCTAGCATCAAAGGGGAAGCAGAAGCAGAAGTGAAAGGAGGACATTTCGAAGGTGAAATGTTTCAGTTGTGGCGAGATGGGCCACTTTGCATTCCAATGTCCTTTCAAGCAAAAGTATAAGGATGAGAAACATGATCCTAAGGTTGCTCCAACAAAGATTGACAAAGATGAGATTGCCATGAGTGCCCACGCACCTCCAGAAGGGAAATGGGGCGATATTGAGCTGTAGTTGGGAGGACTACATGTGGGCAAGATCCTTGAGGAGTCCACCTCTTGGATCAATACCTTGCTACGGGAGCCTAAGATTCAGCAGTAGTGAAATGAACTTAAGTGTCAGATGATGCAGTGGATTGTGTGGAGGACAGATGCAGTAGCCGAAGACCAGAGACCAGTCAGCACAGATCAAGGTTGGCAGCAGTGTAGTTGGAACAGTGAAGTCAGGAGCAGCGCAGAGGATTTAGACGGTTGGAGACTAGTAGCAGTCAGATTCCAACATTCATGGTATTATGTTGAACACAGTTAAGTTCAGCTGATTTTGGATGTATTTCAGTTGCTTCTCTCAGCAACTGAGTTGTAGTATGAATGCAGTGCTAGCAACATAGCATATGCAGCATTTGAGAGGGATTTGTAGTATAGATGTAGCGGTGTCAGTGGCAGTGTCATGGGCAACAGCACAGTGTTGGTGGCAGCAACAATGCGGAAAGGAGGTGCTTCAGAGACAGAGCAGCATTCAGTTGGACATTGTTGCTAGAGCATTTTCCTCGCTAAGAGGGAGTGTTAGTTTTTGGTAGCATTGGAAGTGATCTAGCCTTAAAAATTGGTGGAGAGGCTAAGGCACATGACTTCTAAAGAACCCAGAAACCGTTTGGTGAAATTCCACCCGGATTGTATTTTATTAAAATAATTAACATTTTTAATGGGGTTCCTAAGTCTAAACTTATGAAATTAAAATATTAATGGGTATTAATCAAAATATGGGTGAGAATGATCTAAAAGGCGGATCAAGCCAAGTTTTAATCTTAGTCACTGATTAGAGACTTAATCTCGGTTGTTGAAGTCCCAACGAGAAAAGTATAAGGAGGCTTGGGGTTCAGTTAGAGACACACACAGAGATTCAGAAAATCGGTTTTCTAAGGTGAAAAGTTCTCAGGAGGAAAATCGATTCGGGAGATATTGTCGCAGAGGGGCAAGGCTAATTCGGGAATACTGGCAGAGACGCAGAGAGAAGCTTGTGGAGGTAATGCAACAACCAAGAGCACTAACATTGGACCAATCTAGGCCCACGCAGTCTTGACGCAGAGCCAGAAGGACCAGTGCAAAAGCGAAGCTGACCTCCAAGCAGAAAGTCGAAACTGCCAGGGAATAGTCGGAACTGCCAGGGAATTGTCAAAATAGCCAAGAACGTTGACGCAGTGAGCAGAAGAGACAACGCAGAGCTGACGCAGAGTCTGTAGGGCCTACACAGGGCCAACGCAGAAATAGTTGGGGTTAGCCAATTTTGTTGTCAAAATCTGCCGAGTGAAGTGAGGCAAAACTCACTCAGATTTTCTGCCATTGTATTTCTCTGTCACTAGTTTGTCGGGAGGACTACCAGCATTTGTATTCAAAATCGCTGCTTAATAATAGAAAACCCTCAGAGTTGCTGCACTGGTTTTCCCACATTGGATTTTTCCGGGGACTATTTTGTCCAAAAATCATTGTCCTATGTATCTTGTTCTTTGCTCAGTTTTTTTTTCATGTAATCAAATTTAAAGTAGTGTATGTTGCAAACTAATTTTCTTCAGTGTTGTTCATAAAACAACTTGATAATGTATATTAAAATCAATTAGGAGAAGTAAATTCAGATTTGTTGCATTAGGGGTTCCTAGAGGATTAGGAATTTTCACAGACCCCAGCAGTTCCTTTTGCAACTTCGACCCCAACAACTTTCCAACAATTCGACTTGCCCAACAACTTTCCAATACTTCGACTTGCCTAGCAACTTTCCAACACTTCGACTTGCGCAACAACTTTAGAAACCCTAACATGAGAGAGAGAGAGAAACTTCGATCTTGCTTTTCTTCTTATCCTTGATTTTTGTCCTTTCCAGCTTCTTTCTTGAGGAGTTGGAACTTGCTTGAGGTGTGTCCAAATGAAGTCGAGTTCCTTCTTATATATAGGCTTACCAGGGGTACGAATTGCTTTCTTGATGTCGACTTGATCTTTCATGTAGGCCAAGTTGCTTGAGGCACCATGACAAGGTCTTGGAGGGTCTTTGACTCTAATTTAACTCAAATAAATTTTTCTTTACAATATGCAACATGCCCAAAAGGGTCTTTCATACATGATAACGACTCTTATGACTTGTTGACTCAAAGACAAGCCCTATTCTTGAGGTGTGTCCAAATGAAGTCGAGTTCCTTCTTATATATAGGCTTACCAGGGGTACGAATTGCTTCCTTGATGTCGACTTGATCTTTCATGTAGGCCAAGTTGCTTAAGGCACCATGACAAGGTCTTGGAGGGTCTTTGACTCTAATTTAACTCAAATAAATTTTTCTTTACAATATGCAACATGCCCAAAAGGGTCTTTCATACATGATAACGAATCTTATGACTTGTTGACTCAAAGACAAGCCCTAGAAGCACTCAATGGGTCCTTGACCTTAAAAATAAATTTCCCTTGAGCATGAAACCCATGCCTTAAGAATGACAATAATAAATTGAAATCTCTTCACAATAAATACATAAAATCATGATCATATATGTCATTATGAAGACCGAACCTAGTTACATATTTCAACAAAAATCCCTTCAAAAAAGTGCCAAGAATCCTTCCCCACAAAGTCTCTCCAAATCAACTCTTCACTTATGGTTCATGAGGTATGAACCTTAGAATTCCTTTTCTTTGCTTTTTTGAGCAAATCCAAATTTGTTTGAACGAATGACTTGAAATGCTTCTTCTCGCACCTATTTATAGTTCATTCGGGATCTAGACTAGGCTCACTTGTCCATTAGATGGGCCAACTTGTCCACTGGAAGAATGTATAGTGAATAAATGAAAAAAACATTTTTCCTCAACCATGAGGAGTTCAAGGGAGTGCCATATAATATTGGAAGGTATCAAAATAAGCTTTCCAACAATATATGTTATGCTTCCATTAGAGCCAAGTAAATGGAGTAAAAACACATTCGAAGATAGGGTATCCAAATGGGGCATCAAAAATCCAAAAATCTTTTCTCCTCAACAGTGAAAATTTAGAGGGATTGTCATATACCATTGGAAAAGTCTCAGAATAAGCTTTCCAACCATATATATGTTATGCTTTCATTTGAGCTAGGTAAATGGAGTACAAATGCATTCAAAGATAGGGCATCCAAATAGGCATCAAAAATCCAAAAACAATATTTTGAAATGTGTTATTTGAATGTGTAACTTTCTCTTTCATTTGGATGACCTTTGACATCAATGACAACTTCTTTCAACAATGTCCCCCTTTGTCACTGATGGAAACTATCATACTCCCCCTGTGATCATGTTCCCCTTGTCTTCGTACTTCTTAATCTTTCTCTCCTCCTTTGACGTCAATGGAAAAGGATAACTTACCCTAACACTGTCTCCCCCCTTGTCTTTGTTTGTTGAAGATTGTGTAAATCAATTTGGAGCAGAAATTACTCCAAGTTTTTATCTGAGATACCCAAATGTTTCTCTAAATGGCTTCGTGAAGATGTCGACAATCTGTACCTTCATCCCAACATACTCTAGATTGATATTATTTTTTGTGACTTGCTCCCTTAGAGGGTGAAACTTGATAGTAATATGCTTAGTCTTGGAATGCATCACTAGATTCTTGAAGATGTTTAATGCACTAGTGTTGTCACTATGTATCGAAATAGGCTCATCATATTTACTTGTCCTTCTTGCAAGGTTTGCTTCATTCTTTGGACCTGAGTACAACATGTTGATGTTGTAATATATTATGCTTCTGTTGTAGACAAGGATATTGAAGATTGCTTCTTGCTCAACCAGGATACTAAACAATCTCCCAAGTAGAACGTTGCTCCAGTTGTACTTCGTTTGTCATCAATACTTCCTACCCAATCTACATCTGTGTAAGCTACCAGTGTCAATTCCTTTCCTTTCGAATACCACAACCCAAAGTTTGTTGTTCCTTTAAAATATCTAAAGATCCTTATCAATGCTAGAACAAAGTTTCCTTCAGTGTTGCTTGAAACCTTGCAACTTGCCTAATTGCTTGTAATACATCTGGTCTTGAAATATCCCGATACCCAAAAAGAAATTCAACTCCCTGAGCAAAGACATTTCAAATTCATTCAACATATCTTTTGCAAAGTTTTGACTTAATCTATCATCATCACTTCCAAAGATGATGTCATCATGTATACTTCAATGATGATCATATTGTCTTGAATCTTGATCTTCCTTTATGTAGAGATTATCGTCTGCATTTCCCTTTCTATATCCTTGTTGTTGCAAATCCCTGTCCTATCTTGAATACAATGCTATAGGGGCTTGCTTAAGTCCATAAAGGGCTTTCTTCAATATACAAACACAGTCTTCATCTTTTTATAATAGGAATCCTTCTGGTTGTTCAATATAGACTTCTTATTCTAGCTCCCCATAAAGAAATGTTGATTTTACAGCCATCTAATACACTTTGAATCTTTTGGAGCATGCCTAGGCCAATAGCATTTTAATTGCTTCTGTTCACGCTATGGGAGCAAAAATTTCTTCAAAGTCTATTCCTTCAACTAAGGCATATCCTTTGCACACTATCCTTGCTTTGTTTATGGTCACCTTTCCATCTTCATTTAGTTTGTTTCTGAAGACCCATTTTGTACCAATCACATTTTTGCTCTTGGGTCTTAGAACAAGTTCCCATGTCTCATTCTTCTCAATTTGATTTAGTTCTTCTTCCATGGCCTTGATCCAATATTCATCATTTCTAGCTCCTCAAAGTTACTTGGTTCAATTGTGGGCAATAGTGTTAGATGCTCTTGCTCTGATGTTTGTGCTTCTTTTCTTCTTGTGGTTTCTACCCCTACACTCTTCTCCCCAATGTTTTGTTTTGGTGGATGATTCTTTTGATACTAGCATTTAGGTGTCCTGGAAGGTGTCTAAAAATATTTTTGATTATTTACTTCTTCTTGTTCTACCTTTGGTTGCTTCTCTTCTTAGTGTTCCTCTTCTTTTTCTTCCTCTTGCTTTGGTTCTTCCTCTACTTGTTCTTCCAAGATGTGTGGATTTTTTCTTTCCTTCTTGGTCTTTAGCAAGTTTGTTTCATCAATTTTTACACTAATTCTTTCTATTATCTTGTTGAGTCTAAGATTGTAGCACTTGTATGCTTTGCTTTTACACGAGTACCTAACAAGTATGCCTTCATCTGTCCGAGAGTCAAATTTTTCTAACTTTTAATCATCCCTCTTTATGTAACATTTTCTTTCAAACATTCTAAAATGCTTGACACTTGTTGGTCTTCCCTTCCACAGTTCACAAGTAGTTTTCTCATTGTTGCTTGTGAGCAATCCTCTATTCAAAATGTGAACAATTGTATGTATTGCTTGTACCCAAAAGAGATTACTTAGCTTGGATTCGTGCAACAAAGTTCTAGCCATCTCTTTCACAGTTTTGTTCTTTCTTTCAAACACTCCATTTTGCTGAGGAGTTCTAGCTATTGAGAAGTGTCTTCCTATTCCATGTTCCTCACAATAGTCATTGAATTCATTTGAAGTAAATTCTCCTCCATTATCTGCTCTCAAACATTTGACTTTCAAATCAGTTTCATTTTCAACAAGTTTCTTGATACTTTGAAATTTCCAAAAGCTTTCTTTTTAAGAAAACAAACCCAGGTCATCCTTGTGTAGTCATCAACAAGCAACATGAAGTATTGTTCGCCATCTAGTCCTTTTGTTCTTGATGGCCCACATAAATCAATATGTACAAGTTCCAGTGGTTTTGTCGTGGAATGTTCCTTAGTTTTGAACTCAATTCTTGCTTGTTTTCCATGTTGACAATACTTGCACATAGTAATTTCAAGCATATCCCTTACAGCTTCCTTCTTGCTGATCTTAACAAGATTGTCAAAGTGTATATGCCCCAATCTCCTAAGCCAAAGCCAAATTTCATCTTCCTTTCTAAGGCAACAGCTTTCCTTTCCAATCTCAATTAGGATGCATATATTGTTTGGAGTTCTTATCACTGTTGCAACCAATTTTCGTGATCCTTCTTTCTTTATTTCATGTTCTTTTGAATTGAATAGAAGTGTGTATCCTTGATCACACATTTGGCTAACACTCAGCATACTATGCTTCATATCTTCAACAAGTAAAACATTTTCTGCCACCACATCTCTGCTTCCAAGGCTAGTTGTGCCTTTCCCTATAATTTCCGCAGGTTTACATTCCCAAAAGTGACAGATCCTTCTTTTTCTTTCTTCAATGTTACAAATATGTTTTTGTCTCTAGTCATATGCTTTGAGCATCCACTATCAATATACCATTGACTTGTCTTTCTTTGGGCTTGTAGAGCAAGCCCACATTCCTCAACCTTTAAATCCTCCTGCTTCTTTTTCCAAGCTCTTGGTTGTTCCCTCATATGATGGACAAGAACCTACCTTGTTTCCCTTGATGGAACTATCTGGTTATGTGTCCAAAATTGTTGCATTTGTAACATTCAGTTTCATAACTAAGAGCACCAAAATTGTTATAATTTATGTTGAAAACCTTACGAGGATTTTTACCATAACTACCTTCATAGTAGTTCTTGGGATTTTCATAGCTATTTCATGTACTACTACCCCTTCAATAGGTTCTATAGTGTATGGCCTTATGTGAAAAACTATTACAAGAGAAACACATTCCAAGAAAAAATATTCTAGCACCTAAGTGTAGGTGGTATTTTTTATGATGTTTTCCTTTTGAAGCCATGATCTTCTTCTTGAATCTTCTTCATTGTTGATTGTTGTACGTTATCCTTTAGCAGCTTGTATTCTTTCTTCTTGATAGGACCCTTAAGCGCTTCAATGTAGCTTCCTTGCTTTGCTTCATTTCCTATCATCATAGAGATTGAACCGTTATCAGTATTATTTTGTTTGTATCCTAGTCTAGACATGTCATTTAATGGTTTCTGGTTGCTAATTCACAATGCATAACCTTGACAACTTCTGATCTTGTCAGCAACCCTAGAATGGCATACATAGCCTTTGAATTACTTCCATAGAGTTTTCTTCCAACCAGATTTGTTGGAGCAGAGGCTAGTACCTTGTATTCATTTAGAACAACTTGGGAAACATTAACTCCTTGTTCTTGTAAGAACAATCTCATCCTTATGTTCCAAAGAGCATAATTTTGTCCATCAAACAATGGCCGACCATGTTTAGCGTATTTACTATTCTGCTTTCTTATCCATGACTCTCACTGAGATCTACCTTCCACTAGTCAGATTGTTTCTGAAGGAACTTACTCTGATACCAATTGTTGGAATATTCAACAATACTGAGATGAGTGAATCAATATTAACAATTTTTTAACTTCAAAAATTGTAAATGCATCCACAAATATAAAGTAAAGCAAATAAATATACAAAGCACAAATATTTTTTATGTAGAAGCCCAAAGTGGGAGAAATCCACATAATTCTTTTCTTAATATATATAAAGAGTACATTCAAATTTATTAGCATCAACTGAAAGGAAGCACCAACTCCCTGGTTTATCAACACCAACTGAAAGGAAGCACCAACTCCCTAATTTATCAACACCAATGCTTGTACAAGAGTCAATATTAGTCCACAAAAGTTTTCCCTCCTAGCAGTTGCTCCTTTGTCCTTCACACAAGCACTCAACTTCCCAAACACGACATTCTTAGCAACAAAACTTCCCTCAACAAATGATCTTGAACTCAACCTCCTTATCAACAAAACTCAACCTCCACAAACCCCAAACCAAGACTGAAACCTTCAAAAAGTGTGCCAAAAATCCTTTCCAAAATAAGCCAAAAGCCCTTCAAAAATGTGCCTAAAATCCTTCCCCACAAAGTCTCTCCAAATCAACCCCTCTTCACTTCTGGTTCATGAGGTATGAACCTTAGAATTCATTTTTTTTCTTCACTTCTTTGAAAAAATCCGAATTTGCTTGAGCGAATGACTTATTCCTTCTTGTGCCTAATAGTGCATTCAAGGTTTAGATTGGGTCAAATTGTCCACTAGTTGGGTCGACTTGTCCACTTGCTAGATAGGCTTGTGCAACTGGAAAAATGTATAGTGGATATTTGAAAAATCATTTATCCTCAACCATGAGGAGTTAGGGGGAGTGCCATGTACTATTGGAAAGGTCTTGTTGGAAAGGTCTCAGAATAAGCTTTCCAACTATATATGTTATGCCTCCATATGGGCTAGGTAAATGGAGTAAAAATGCATTCAAAGATAGGGTATCCAAATGGGGCATCAAAAATCCAAAAATCATTTCTCCTCAATCGCAAGGAGTTGGAAGGAGTGTCATATACTGTTGGAAAGGTCTCAAACTAAGATTTCCAACCAGATATATTATGCATTCATTTCAGCTAGTTAAATGGAGTAAATATGCTTTCAAGGATAGGGTATCCAATGTTGAAACTTCCCTTGTACCCCAAATTTGGCCTATGTCTCGACTGATCATAAACACATTAAAGATACACAACCGTAAAAGGAATTTGCACAATGTAAAAATAACAACAATGAAATCAATAAAGTACATAAGTTTTATGAGCCCAAAATCTCGTTTCCCATTAGTCCATCAATAAGAAAACATTAGGGCTATGTACCAGGGATCATGGCCCTTTATGAAACCTGATACAACTAGTATACATAGTATACAGTAAAGTACACAATTTGTCCTTTGACTACTCTAGAGCTTGATATCTTATCATTTAGATCTTCAATCTACCCAATATATCAAATGCATATCTGAGCTAGTGCCTTTAGCTCAAGGTCCTTGAATTGTTGTTGCCCTTGGCAACTAGTCCCTCTACAATCATGCTACAACTTCTCGATCTGCTTCTTCAGACATAGATCTAGCTTTCTTCTTGCAAATCTGACCTTGTAGCACTCAAATCTGACCTTCCAACACTCAAATATGACTTTCTTCTTACATATTTGACCTTTCGACACTAAGGTCTCGCTTTCTTCTTATAGATCTGACCTTTCAACACTCAAATCTGACTTTCTTCTTGCTACTGCAGCTTCTCTAAGGCAGATCTGCGGGTAGGTCCTTTAGCCTCCCTTTCTTCACAAGTGAAATTCCTCCACTTGTGTGTCTAGGCCTCTCCTTTGGCCTCTTATTTATACTTTTGTGTGAGTAATCTTGAGGGTTTTCCTTGTCCATCAAGAAACCCCTATTTTAGCACTCAACAATAAATTAATTAAACAATTAATTTACTTGGGTCTCAAACCCACAACTCGGGTTAAAACCCCAACCACTTGGATTTTCCTAACCCACTAACTTTTAGTGGGTTCTCACAACTCAGAAATACCTTCCGAGCTACCCAATTTCCAACACTCCCTCTTAGTGAGGAAGGTATCTCCTTCACACCTTGAAATCTCCAGCTCCATGACTTTCCTTGCATGCCCATGGCCATCCTTGCATGAATCATGACTTTCCCTTGCATGGCCATTAGTGTCCTCGCATGTTCCACATCTTCTTTTGTACTTGGCCAAGATTTATCTTGCATGGTGCATGACTATCCTCACATGCAACATGAATTTTCCTTGCACTGCCATGAGTGTTCTCACATGGTTCATGATTGTCCTTGCATGGACTGAAAACTCCTCTATCTCATTAAAACCTGAAGATTCAACACTCAAATTGGGTGGTTCATGTTCCTTCGTAGTCTCCCTCTGAGCCTACACAACCTCCATTGGCTCACTATGCTTTCCTTCCTGGAAAGCGTTGCTACTGATCTTGTGTCCTTCCAAAGCCAATCCCGAGCTACAGTTGAACATTGGGTCTAATCCACTCTAGACCACCATAACTCAACTCTGCATTAGTCCTCATTCTTTTGGGTCAAACACCTCATGTGCACATGGCTCCACTATCGGATGTGCAACTCCACAACCCAATGAAGATATTACCTTGCCATCAACCTCCCATCTACACGAAGTTACCTCATCCAAGCAAAGGCACCTTCTCTGCTGAACCTCTTTCTCCATGTCTAGGCAATATCGCTTATGCAGCAACTCCCTCTTAAATTGCTTCTTGTGCACACTCTCATCCATGTGCTCTTCAAAGTAGCTCTGATACCATGTTGAAATTTCCCTTCTACCCTAGATCTTCTCTATGTCTATACTTGATCATAAACACACTGAAGATACACAACACTAAAAGCACTTTACACAATGGAAAAATAACAACAGTGAGATCAATAAAGTATACAAGTTTTATGAGTCCAAAATCTCGGTTCCCATTAGTCCATCAATAAGAAAACATTAGGGCTCACATACTAGGGATCATTGCCCTTTATGAAACCCAATACAACTAGTTATACAATAAAATACACAGTCTATCCTTTGACTGATCTAGGATTTCGATTTGATCCTTTAGATCTTTAATCTACCCAATAAATCAAATGCATAACTAAGCTAGTGCCTTCAGCGCAAGGTCCTTGGATTATTGTTGTCCTTGGCAAACAGTCCCTCTCCAATCACGCTATAGCTTCTTGATCTGCTAGATCTACTCCTTCAGATCACAGATCTAACTTTCTTCTTGCAGATTTAACCTTCCAACACTCATATATGACTTTCTTCTTGCTACTACAGCTCCTCTAAGGCATATCTGCAGCTAAGTCATTTAGCCTTCCTATCTTTAGGTGAAAGCCCTTCTCCACTTGTATGTCTAAGCCTCTCCTTTGGCCTCTTAATTATACTTTTATGTGAGTGATCTTGGGGTTTTCCTTGTCCGTCAAGAAACCCCTATTTTACCACTCAACAACAAACTAGACTAAACAATTAATTAACTTGGATCTCAAGCCCACAACTTTGGGTCAAAACCCCAACCACCTGGGTACTTTTCCCAACCCACTAACTTTTGGTGGGTTTTCACTAGTTGGAGATACCCTCCGAACCACCCAATTTCCAACATCCAAATAGGGGATAAAAAATCCAAAAACAATATTTCGAAATGCATTATTTGAAGATGTAACTTTTTCTTTCATTTGGACAACCTTTGACATCAATGACAACTTCTTTCAACAAGGGTTGCCAAAGAAAGGGAAGTTGCCATCAGTAATCACTAGTCCATTTGAGGAATTAACCACCACTACTTGGTCCATTTGAGGAATTGAGTCACCACCTATTGATTCAAGGAATCTAGACATTAGGAATAAAGTGCAAAGTTGTTGCATGTTTAAGAACTACTCCTCTCTGTGTGAACAGACAATAGAAAAACTAGTTTGCCATGCTTGTAAGAGATTACCCATGGGAATTGAAGTGATTACCTACTAGTTGCAAAAGAGAGAGTGTCAAGGACAGAGGTCATCTAGATCGCCCTTAGCGAAGGCATCAAGGAAAGGATTTGATTCCTTGTAGTTAATTTTCCATACATGAATGGAAGTTGAGGCCGATTTGGTGAAGCCTTGAAACTTAAGTTGCAGGGAATGCCTAGTTTGGCCATATGTCCTAATCCATGGAATGTTCGGAAACACTGAACATGCATGAAATGCCTTGGATTTGCCATCGTCTATACTGTATGATGTTTCCAAACCTAAAAATGTCGTATGATACGGCCAACGACATTTGCAAGACCTTTTGGTCATTTCTAGTGACATTTTGGGCACCATTTCGAAGTTTTTAGGCCCCCAACCCTCGAAGTGCTCATAAGGGGCATGGAACCCATGTGTAAATATTACACCATATGTGTCAATGACCCTTTAAGACAAAACAAAGATAAGGGATTAAGCTCTAAGGAGTTCTTCACCCTGGTAATTAACAGTAATATTAAATTCCTTACCTTATTCTCCTTTATCTTACCTTTTGACATTCTTTATTTATCTTACCTTTTCCATCCTTAAATTTTGAACATTACCATTAATTGTTCCAAGATGTTTGAGAGTGGTTCCAATCTCATCGAACTTCATATGGAAAAATGGAATTTCATATACCATTCAGCGTTCAACAAACTGAATAATTTTTAAGATATGCAAAATTGTAGAATTTCCACCGCATTCTATCATGTATGAGGGCATGGGATTAATCAAGACCACCGAGCTATGGGATTTTGCATCATCTAATCATATCACAGTTAATATGAACACATGTTTCGTTCTAAAATGTCATTTACATGTATCATTATTAATTTCTTGCAAATTAATGTTATTTAGAAGAAAATTACAAAGCAATCATTTTTGTACTTTTTTATAGACCACATTTCCTCCACGTACCCATTTTGGAGGTGGCACATTTTCAGATGTCCTCGTTTCATAAACTTGTACACATTTCCATGTTTCGTGCAACTTAGCTTGAAATAAAATATAGAAGATGAAATTTCATGAGTACATTGTCGATTATTAGATATTTTTACTAGAAAATTTTCAAAAGAGAGAATTGTAGTGAAAATTGTTTAGAAAAGGAATTTATGTATATTTATGAAATTTATGAGATTTGTTCATGCTAGGAATAACTTCCTTCTAAATGTTGTTTTTGGGTCTTGTTACCTCCCGGGAGATACCCTATATTTTTTCATGTCAAAAGCATTGTAAGACCAATGAGATGCAAGTCCCAAATCCTTGTAGGCAATGTGATGATTATGTATAGAGTATCGTAGGCCTTTTGATGGTTAGCCATGCTCGGTTCATAGGAGGCAAAAGTTAGAGGGCACAACAACACTTGGGACAGAGGACCACTGTCATCACAGTCTAAGTCGCCTACTCTTTTCGAATTTTTCACCGACAAGAGGAATCCCAATATTTAGTAATTTACCCACTAGTGATAAATGTCTCTATGATAGGCTTGAAGTGAGGCAAGGCAGCCCATTAAATGGAAAGATTTAAAGAAGGCAAAAGCTTTGGGAGAAGCTATAAAGACTTTCCACGAAAAAACCCCTTGGAAAATTAGCTACACAAGACCTAGGGTTGATAAATGACACATGATATGGGCGCATCCAAGGTCGAGGTAGGAAAGAGAAAAGGAAATGAATGATTTACTTCACCAAGCACTAAAGAGATTTCCTTCAAAGAATTCCTAAGTTGAAGGATTAGCTTCTAGGGTTCCCTCTTAAAGTTACAACTAGGGCACCACAATTTGCGAAGAATCCAACGTGGGAATTTTACCAAAACTTGAAGACCTCTAGAGGAGACACTAAGGAAGATTTCTATGCAAACAAAATTTCAAAAATAGCTTGTTAAATTTAGATTAACATGTTCCTTGCTTAGGACAGTTACTTCAAAGTTCTATATTAGCCCATTTTATTAGCAATCACATAAATCATTATTGATAGTAACTGAAGAAAGATCATAAATGATGAAAGCTAAAGACAAGCCAAGACAAGAGGAAACAAAGATATGGCTCAAGCCAGGGAAAAACCCCAAGATGGGGAAAACCCTTGATCAATTCTTCTTATTATTAATATCAGATATTCAGAGAGAGAGAGAGTACAATAATTCGAAGTCAAGATAGACTTGCCAATTTGAAGATCAAATATCCCTGCCCTTAGATAAATATAAGGCCCAAACATAGTTGTAATTCTGGAGTACTTAAGTTGGTGTCATGTTGCCGAAGGAGATTGGTCTTGTTAGGGCTACTTGCAATCCATCAATGAGCTATTGCAAACTATCCAATCAGGACAACCATCAAAATATCATCCAAGACTACACAAATACATCATATGATATGATTATAAGTGTTGGAGATTACAGTTGTTGCTTGCTGCTCCTACTTAGGGCTTGTGGCACACTGTTGCAACCCACACAAACTCACCCAGAACAACCTTCTATAACTGCGGCCTTTCTTCATGAGAATCTATTCTCCTTCTGCTACAGATCTAGGCTTAGATCAAACCCTAAACAATCCTCCATGCCAACCAAAATAGGTTTGTAGTTTACCTAGGCAAATATTAATCCTTTCAGCGTACTGTTTAACAAGATGGGGTCTGCGACCTGATTGAGAATAGTTCCTTATAGGTTCTGCCCACCTAGGGGAGAGATTTTACACCATAGAAACACACCTAAAACACTTCAGCTCTGTGGCTAGCCTCAGGGATAATTCAAACTTGCAATAGGAGAAAGATATGCCCAAAACAATCCTCAAATAAGCCCATATTTTCCCTTAATATGCTCGACCTCCTGCCTAAGAAACTCGGCCCATCAAGCAACCAACCAAGATGTCAACCTTGCCCTTCCTCCTTCACTAGAGCCATCCTTCCATCTGCAGCCATTTCAGAGAAAGAAAATGTGTGATCAAGATGTTTCAAATGAGGTTGGAGGGCACTTCCTTTTATAGGAGATGGAGAGGGGTTTAACTTGGTTAATTAACCCCAAGCCGACCTTGATGAGTTACACATGAGTGGGCTTACTTTCAAAAATATATTTTTCCTTATCCAATTTTAGTGCTCTTTAGGTTGATTTTGGTCCTCTTGGAAAGAGGAATTCATTGCCACAATTATCTTCTGGAATTTGGCCCTAGTTGCCAATTTTAACATTCCCTCTCAACGAGGGATAATTCCACCTGCCAATCCATCCATCATCATGCCATCCAATCATCATGAAGCATCTATGCATCTCGTCTCAACTCTGTTGAACACTGATATAAATAATGAAGAAGAATCAATCGAGAGTGAGTCACAAGACCTTACCACTCTTCACTGACAAAAGTCAGTTCGACAAAACCAGGGGTAGAACCCCAATCAGACTTGATCCCAGGTGATCAAGTTGTTGAACATCATGCATTCTAGACATAGGGAGTATGGCTATACACAATGCGTCCATCGGTAGTGCTATGGTCCCTATTCACTTTTTCCAACTCATTGGCCAGATGAGAGGTACTTCCCATGTGTCCCGAACTACATGGGTAGGATAACACTGGGGCAACAGCAGAGAAAGAATAAATCACATCCTACTCACAACCACACATAGGGAAAGGATAAACCACATCCTGCGTGCAAGCAAACCACCGAGAGTAGGGAAAGGATAAAACACGTCCCACATGCATGCCAACCAACAATTGTAGAAAGGATCCTACGCGTGGAAAAAGGAAGAACCACGTCCCACCAGCATGTCAAACACCGATCGTAGGGAATGAGCATCCTACATGTGGGGAAAGGATGAACCACGTCCACCAACATGTCCACATGTGACAACTAATAGATGCCTATATTCATCTCTCGCTGGGGTACTCGCAGGAGAAGGTGAGCCATTCATCCCTACACACCACTTATCAATCTTAGGGGAAGGTGAACCACTCACCCTACACATTTGTCAAACATCATGGGGTATCACAGGGGAAGGTGAACCACTCACCCCGTACACAACACACCTATAGGGAAAGGTGAACCACTCACCCTATGGTTGCGCATAGCTTCAAGAAGTACCCCAAGCCTCCAGGAGCTCCCAGAGCTCAATGTTCAACCGGGACCCTCTTAGTAGGGTCTATCCACGACTTACAGCCTCTCTTTGAAGGAAGATAATCTTGACCTTACCAAGAGGATGACAGTAATCTGTACATTCAACCAGGAATGATAGAGTCCTCAGTACCATATCCAAATAAAGTGGTACTTGATGCCAATATGCTTAGAATGGTCGTGGAACACGAGATTCTCTGAATCCTACTCTCCAATATATAACAATGATGGTTTGCAGCATGTGCACAAATGACTTACTGAAGAGTTTCCATAAATGGATTCATAATAAGCCATGTTTGTTGCTTTATATATTCCGCTTCAATGGTGCTCCCAGAGCAACAAACATCAAACATTGATTTATTCAAGAAATAATGGTGGTCAGCAATTAGATGTGCTCTTCCCATTTACCAAACTGTCAGTCTAGCAATTCTCAGCAGTGCAATCCAGATCATACTTAATCTTAATGAGCAGCTATCCAAAATATACATAATTTGTTTATATTCAGATCAGCAGCTAGGTTTTTTTTTACTTTAAAATTCAGCTCCCTCTTATATTGATAAATGAGAGGATCATTAGATCTCATCAATAAACATCAGAGCTCCCTCTGAATATCAGGAAAATAACCTTGCCCAAAACACAACCACCGAGCTATCTGCAACCTGTTATTAATCCAGGGTTTTTATAGCTCCCTCTGAAGACTAACTTTAGTTGGTCATCTAGTTTTAAGGATATTCTTTTCATCCAGGCATCTGTGTCCATATGACCATTTTTCACAAATTCTGGATTTACATATCAAAGAGCCCAAATTCAAGGCCTTCTCAGTTTTCTCCTGTCAATGCTTTCTTCAAGAGGCACCTTGTCCTTCGTGAAAGTGCATGCTTCAAGATGCCATGAACTTGAACTCAAAAGAGGAAACTTCTCGAAGTTGCTCATATTGCATCTTTTATCATCATATTATTTCTGAATACTTCAAAGCCAAGGTCTGTTCATAAGTACTCCGCAATACAATCTCTGAATACCAAAACTCCTCTGCAACTGATCCTTGCACAATTGTCAATCAAAACTCTCTCCACAATACAAACTTCAAATCAACAAAAATATCAAAACCCTAGCTGCAACTCTACTCAACCAAATCTGCTTCTGCTCAATCACTGCTCAGCATCTTTCTTTCAGATGTCACTGCCAAAATATGCAATACTGATTTGGCCCCTGCAAATGACTTTGCCTTGAACTTTTAGATCCTTGTTACTGCAACAATCTGTAATCTGTCTTTATCATACAACGATTACACATGTCTCAATTTCTCATCATGAAGGCCATCTAAATCCTCATGCTTAGCTCTGCTCAAGATAACCCTAGTTCAATATGCGAGATGAAAGCACTGTAACCCTGGAAATCTGAAGCCCACACAGCATCAAGCTGTCAAGCAAGCCCTCTACTCCATCATATCAAATTTTGACAAGACATAATATGAAACCTTACTGAAACCACTTAGCTTTCAAACAAAACAACAATCATGCTATATCATAGCTTTTCTTACTATCATTATCAACAACTAGTCACGAAATTCCCAACCTTAGTATCAAATACATTGACCACCCAGACTTTGCTGTCTACATACTAACTGCTCTATAGATGATATAGGCTGTAATATTCAGGTATACAAAGGAAGAGAGACTGCTAGGTTACTTCAAGGGATAAATGCTGTATCAATGAAGCCCTTAGACAATGTATCTTAGATGCGCTGCCTGATGAATAATCTGTAAAATCTTATTGTAGCCCAGAATGAGATCTGTGAAGATGACTATCTAATTGATGCAATGATCAATGCATAGTTCAATGAAATTCTACCATACTTCTCATACCAAAAGAGGATCCAAGCATAAATCTGTATGCAAGACATGCTACAAATGATGAGTGATCATTCTTCAAATGTGCACAAGTCTATAGCCTTAGGCATTCCAAAGGATTCCACAGTTAGACCATGAATGCTTAACAATAGTACGTATAGTTGTTGGGTTGGGGGAGTAATTGTTTAGGTCACAGGATTATGAATCGACTCTAATTTTTGTAGGTTCTATGCACACAGTTTGGAACTTCTGTCATTCGTCATCATCATTCAAAAATAGTGTTTTTTAACAACAATGGTCAGTAGAATACCAAAAGGTATTTTGACTATACACACATCAATCTATGCACGCAAACCCTGCTATCTCAGCTTCCACAGTGCATCTCATCATTCCAGCAATCTGCAAGTCACAAGTCAGCAAAATATGGTACTCACTTGATCACTGTTGGATTAGCATCAGCCCAATCATTACACACAGGTTACACTGCTTGTTATACAATAGCAGTATGCCTTTGAATAAGGTTTAGATTAGTTTGGATACAAGACACACCATCAGACAAACTCAGAAATATCACTGAGTCCTTACAGCCACTAACAAACCAATATACACATAAAACAGATCTGTCTATAAATACTGTGTTATTGCATTGACAAACCATATCTTAGTGCTCAAAATTTGGATAAATAAATGTGGCTAGTGCTTCAGAATTGGGGCTTAAATTTTATCACTGATCTGAGCCCTTGGAGGGCTGAAAGACTCTAGAAAAATTGCTTCAGTCACTTGCTCAGAACCAGGGTCTATAGGCTGCTCACAAAGATCATGTTATAACAAAACTCCAACATTGGTTGCCCCAAGAAATTCGCACAGTCACCAATATTCAATAAAAGGAGAGCAGAGAAATTTCATCTAAGTTTGATGCATGTTTCAGGCACACGAAAGTGGCCTAAGGAACCACCAAAATTACCACAGAAGGGTGCTCTTGCAAGTCTCATTCATTCTTTGCAAAAAGCGTAGAGCTATGTTAGGCCGCAGTCACTATACTCAAAATCCCAAAGAAAGACCCCAGCCCAGAAATGCCTCAGACATGCTTCCAAAACTGCCTCAGAGCAACCACGTAATTTTGTCTAGACCAATATCAAGAAGAAGATCGAAGAGCCTCAGAGATGCTTCCAACAACACCATCATCCAAAAGATACAAAATCAACCTTTTCCTGTGATTGCTTTTTCTTTCACTCTTGCTTGGGCTTGTCTTCTTCATAACTCTGATACCATGTTAAATTTAGGTTATGTTCTTTGCTTAGGACAGTTACTTCAAAGTTCCATATTAGCCCATTTTATTAGCAATCACATAAATCATTATTGCCAGTAACTGAAGAAAGAACATAAATAATGAAAGCTGAAGACAAGCCAAGACAAGAGGACACAAAGATATGGCTCAAGCCAGGGAAAAATCCCAAGATGGTGAAAACCCTTGATCAATTCTTCTTATTATTAATATCAGATATTCAGAGAGAGAGAGAGAGTACAATAATTCAAAGTCATGATAGACTTGCTAATTTGAAGATCCAATAGAAGGCCCAAACATAGTTGTAATTCTGGAGTACGTAAGGCTTAAGCTGGTGTCATGCTGCTGAAGGAGATTGGTCTGCTTAGGGCTACATGCAGTCCATCAATGAGCTATTGGAAACTGTCCAATCAGGACAACCATCAAACTATCATCCAAGACTACATGAATACATCATATGATATGATTGCAAGTGCTGGAGATTACAGCTGTTGCTTGCTGCTCCTGGTTAGGGCTTGTGGCACACTGCTACAACCCACACAAACTCACCCAGAACAGCCTTCTCTAATTGCGGCCTTTCTTCATGAGAATCTATTCTCCTTCTGCTACAGATCAGGGCTTAGATCAGCCCCCAAACAAGCCTCCATGCCAACCAAAACAGGTCTGCAGTTCACCTGGGCAGATACTAACTCTTTTGGCCTACTGTTTAGCAAGATGGGGTCTGCGGCCTACTTGGGAATGGCTCCTTGTAAGTGCGTCCCACCTAGGGGAGAGATTTCGCAATTCAGCTCTGTCGTCAGCCTCATGGATAATTCGGATCTGCAAAAGGAGAAAGATATGCCCAGAACAGTCCTCAAATAAGCCCAGGCTTTCCCTTAACATGCTCGGCCTCCTGCCTAAGAAACTTGGCCCATCAAACAGCCCAACTAAGATGTCAACCTTGCCCTTCCTCCTTCGCTGGAGCCATCCTTCCTTCTGCAGCCATTTCAGAGAGAGAAAATGTGTGATCAAGATGTGTCAAACGAGGTTGGAGGGCCCTTCCTTTTATAGGATGGAGAGGGGTTTAACTTGGTTAATTAACCCCAGCCAACCTTGATGAGTTACACATGAGTGAGCTTGCTTTCAAAAATATATTTTTCCTTATCCAATTTTAGTGACCTTTAGTTCAATTTTGGTCCTCTCGGAAAGAGGAATTCATTTCCACAATTATCTTCTTCAAAAGTGCTACCCAAAGTGGACTTTGGCCCTAGTTGCCAATTTTAACATAACTCCTCCAAAATATTTTGCACCAAGCCCTAGGGAAGCCTCCTTAGCCTTAAAGGGATGAAAAATGAGGTAAAAAGAGGTAATTTTTTGAGTTTTTGATGACCACCAAGGATTTAGGATCAATGCCTGACCACTCGGAGATGTGGAGTCATGGACGATCTTGATATGGGAAACTCGCTCTTCAAGGAGACCTAAACGTTAAGGTTTTCGCTACCCCTTTAGATATCTATACTGCTTATTCACTTGTTAATTGAGTTTCAAGGATAACATGCAATAATCCCCTAGGAGCATTCATTCATTCACTATCCAATTAGTAACACATGCAAAATTCTCAAGATTTCCAATTTCAAACAATATTCAATAACTAGGGCACACTAATAACCATGAGACATTATTCCATGCATTATACATTAGCGAAATTTAAAAGTCCATCAATAAAGAGCACTTACAAGATAGTGAAGAGTATATCCATCCATAACAATGCCAATTAGAAGCTCTGAAAATGCCAAAAGATTATCCAAACATCAAAATTCATCCATAATCCTCCAAAACCATCCACGAATTGCAGGTCTGCATTTGCCAAATAGGCCGAAAATCCTAGAGTTGATGGTTTCAAATGGGAGAGAGTCTCTCCAATTTATACAAGACTAAGAAGTTCGAATAACAAATTAAAGAAGCCCCTCTACATGCCTAATGTGCTAAATAACCCACCCATGTTTACAAGCCAACCATGATAGCTTTTAAAATTATTTGATCTCTCTCCAAAGCCCACGCAAGGCTGATGTCATTCATGCATGGAGGCCTAGAGGGGCAGTGTTGAGGCCTTTTGTGCTATAAATGTGGGAGAGGACCTCAAAAATCATGATAAGAGGGTGATGCCCTCCATATGTTGCAAAACATCTTTGGGACTCCTATTTTGGGTTTGGGGCTCTAAAATGGGTCTCATGGGTCTCCAAATGGCTCAAAATCAATTCGATGCTCCATCAATGAGGGCAAGAAGATGACACATGCCCTCCCATGTCTCCCTAGGAAACACATAACCTCCTTTGAGCCTTGGATCAGCTGCCAAGTGTCAGGTGCAATGTGTATCCGACTGGGGTATCCTAGTCCAAGTGTATAATCATCTCAAATAGTTGGGGCACAAACACACAAATGATGGTGCTGAAGAAGCCCATGGTTTGGCAATCAATGCTATACATGAATAGACACCCATGGCTCTCAACGCTCACCCTACAAATGCCAGCGTGATCCTATGGAGGTCTTAGATCCCATATAGGGAGGCCAAGTCCAAGATCAAAACCCACCTGCAATCCTATATAAGATCCAATGTGTCTCCTCACCTTCAAATACAATGATTCATTTGTGCAATCTAGTGAATAAGCTTGTTAATCAAGAGCAAAAGTGGGCACTTCATAGTGGGTTTCCCTTCCAAATTTGGGGCTTTGAACATGTAATAGTGTTGCCTCCCTAGGTAGGAGTGGTTAATGAAAGACCCTATTACATGGTTTCAACCTTTTAAGCGAATGACAAGTCCAAGGTACGCTCTTCAAATGGTAGGTGTCATGTGAAATAATGATGGAACAAAGTGGGAACAAAAGGGAAGCCTCCAAGCCACATGCCATGGTACTAGTTATATTGGCAAAAGCCCACACCTTAGGTATATGAATGTAGAAGGGAGCAATCGTGGTACATGAATTACCCCGGCCTTTGTTTTTCCGCCCTTCTTCATTTGCCTTTTGCCTTTCATTGTTTTTTCTTTATTTTACTGCTCGGGGCTCCAGGGGATGAGAGCATGGTGTGTAAGATATAGCAATGACTACCCCTTTAAGGTTAGGCAATTCATCGCGCACCGGCGGTTGGGACATCCATAGGTTCCTTAATGATGCAGGGGGCACTCATAAGGGCCCTATGAACTAGGGTGATGACCAGAGGGTAGAGCTCATGTTTGGCTTTTGCCCACGTGCAAAATTTTATTGTCCTGACCATATTTTGCATTTTGCAGTACATTTCCTGTCGTATGTGGCCACATTATGCTTTTATCTTTTAGCTGCATCAACCTCCGGGGTGTTGCATCGCTCCAGGCCTGACCCAAGGTGTGGACAAGGGGAAGGAGATGCTAACACCTTGAGGACCTAATGGACAAATGTCGACCCAGATAGGAAAAATGTGAAAAGGTCTTGTAATGAGTGGAGAGGAGTGAGATATATGGCATCGGAACCATGCAACCAAAATTAGGGTTTCCCATGTAGTGCCATTCCTAAAGCTGCTAGCCAATGAAGGAGATCCCACAGGACTAGGATTCAGGATTAACCCCCAATTAAGGTAGGGAAGTCAAAGCCCTTCATTATTCCAAGTCTCCTAGTAATCCATGCCCAAGTGTGCCCAAGAAAACAAGCATAAACACCCAATTACATAATGAAAAATCATACCTTTAGGATTTGATGGCCCACCTTCAAGCATACGATCATGACAGATGAGCGAGGGTACACAACGTCTAGCTCAAGTGGCGAGAAAAGGGGTTGTTGGTTGCTAACTGAAGACAAATCTAGGAGAAAAATTCTCCTATGGGGTCACCCACTGGTGGTGGGTAACAATTCCCACTCTCAATTCCTTTCGCCTTGGATAGGAACGGACACCTTGAGATGGATCTAATGAGATACATGGTTTATGAAAGCCATTGGTTTTGTGGGGGTGATCGCACTATGTATGGCGTGTCCAACCCATGTCTTAAGCGCACCTATGTCTTCCCCACATGGTCATGTGTCATAGAGTTTGTATGCATCTCCTTGGTTGTGGTACAATATAATTTAGTTCTCCACATGGCAGTCTTATAGTTCACAGCAACAATCATGTTTCCCGAGGCATTTCACAGATTCCAATGCACAAAGCTCCAAGTCAATTTCAACAAGGAATTATTTTGCTCAACATTATGCATTCTTGACATGCCACGTTGATCTTTTGGAAGAAAGAAGATATTTCATGCAAAATTTAGTCTTCAAAGGGGGGCATAAGCATAGTAATGCATGAGCAAAAGGTGGCAAAGCATATTTACATTACATGTGACAGATTTTATGTTGCATGTTGTGCATGGAGCCTCCTATCATAAATACTATGGAAATTTCCTAATCTAACACGTCAGAAATCCCTACTACTATTTTTGGTTTATTATCCCCCACTTGTTCTTTACATTGACAAGTTATTTAATGATATAAACATTGAAATAAACACAATAGCAGCCTTCACATATATACAGATCAGCAACTGAAATAAATTGAGACAACACAAGGGACACCGTTATTTTTGGACAATAGTCCCTAGAAAAACCCAATGCAGGAAAATCGGTGCAGCAGATATGAAGGTTTTATTATTATGCAGTTTTCTTAATACAACTAGGGTGCCAGAAATGGCTCACCCTTCAGAGATTTTCCTTGGCAGAAGTGCCTTGCTCCGAAGACAGATATTTCGGCCAATGTTTTAAAACTTCGACTCCGACTCCGACTCCGAAACGGTAATGACTCGGCCGGCTCGTTTTCAATGACTCGGTCGTTGTAAAAAATACAT
>APFE030319038.1:1639-32908 GCA_000404065.3 Pinus taeda
GTTAATTACAACTAGGAACCTGCAGTGTAGCATTGTTCGATTGTTGCTAGACCCCTGTTGGGCTAGTAGGGATCGCCTCTATCCGTAGAGGGGATTTACCTATACAACATGCATGAACATTTATTTTTTTACAAAGTTTTACTTATTACTGTTAATTTAACTTTCGTATTAACGTGGAGTGTTAAAACTATTAGGCTGCAAAGCCAAAACATATGTTGTTAATTATTAATTTAAAGAATTTGATCAATTTTAAAAGAACTTAAGAATCGGTTAAAATAATTTCTGAAATAGTTCCAAAAAGTTTTCCCATCTTTCCCTTGAAAAAGAGGAATGACAAAACCCTTGGGGGATTGGAAAAACAAAACTGTTAGAGAGAGGATGCTACTCTGAATGGTCTTTTCCTAGAGCTGGACAAATTAGCCAGTGGGAACAAGGCCTCAGATAACAACTGAAAGGTACGAGAATTGAGGCAGGACATAGTCTAGACGCCCAAGGTACCAAGCTATGTTGGCCATTGTCATGAGCTAGAAAAGCTTGAAGGGGGATTCTGGATGTAATCACCAAATCCACAGTTGGGTGGTGAGACTTTCTAGGTAGAGAAGATACATGCATGCTTACAAGTGAAGCAGGGAAACAAATAAGTAGTAATTCTGTGTTTATTAAATATCAATAGGAAAATGTTTGCCACTTTATTTTATGAAATGCACAGGTTGACATGCTAACGGATGAATAGTATGACTTTGTCAGTAATAAATTTTGGATTGTCATTCTTTTACAATTTCAATACAAACAACTAGTTATATATATCATCACATCAAGAAAATAAAGTAAGGAACTTTATTTTCATCTATTGAAATGAAAGACAATAGTTGCTTCAAGTGTTAAGCAAAAGAACTAAGAATAATTTCATAGAAGTATAGTAACACATATTATGTCCTAACTACCATTTATCACTCTGAAGATTTTAAAGACCTTTAGAATTGTTTCGACCTGTAACCATGATTCGATCAATCCATGAACATAATATGAAAACTTTCAACCCATCGTTAATCCAAAGAAGCACACAAAAATGGCAAGTTGTGGGGTTCACATGCATCAATCTCCATTTCAAAGTATTTATTGATTTCTGAAAAGAACTATTCAATTTCTAAGTTAAAAGAAATAACCCAATACAGTAAAGGTTAATAACTGAGAATTATAACTGTGTAAACATAAATAAGAGTCAGTTATTTTAAGAACTACCCAAACTGAACAGTTATGTGTTATATGAATGCTTGGTAGCCAAACACATATTAGGGAAAATCCTTACAGTGAGACGTTCAAAGAATAAGAGAACAAGGTAATCATATTTGAAAAGTATAAACTTACAGTGAAGTATTCAAACCCTCTAACAGTTCATACATAATTTCATACAATAAAAGCAACAGTATAAATATTGGGCTCAAGATTTGGCACAGGCATTCCCCATCATTTTAGTCTGTCATAACCCTAAGATCTATGAATCTTCTGGGTAGCCCTAACACTTCGGTTGTCGAAATATCTAATACCTTAATATAAATAAAACCTAACAATCTCTCAATCCTCCATCTAAAACTGAGATTGACTACAGGAACTCACCTGACAAACAGAGAGGAACGAACTTGTATGCGAAGGCAAAAACCATGGTCATTGTTGGGTTGTGTTATATTCTTTCCACGACTAAGCAACGTAGTGAATTGGGGGGTTAGAGGGGGGCAGGTAGCCCCCCTCTACGGGGTTCGGGGCAGCGCCCCGAGAAAATTTTTTTTTGGACCCTATAATACGTTGGGCGAACCTACCTATGGTTTTCGGTCCATGGTTTTGGACGCGATGGTTTTCGGTCCATGGTATTGGAAGCTTCAGCATGTATAAATATGTATTGTAACATTGAAAGGAATATAATGAAAAATCAAGCTGGTAGTCCCAGTTTTGGGATCCAGGGGAAAATCTCTGTGTATATGTGTTTTGTGTGTTATGCTCTCGTATTCTTTATTTTCTGTGTTTTAGAATTCGTATGCAGGTAATTTCTGTATGGAGTTGAAACCTACAAGATGATGACAGGGAGGATGATAATCCTCCCCCACCTTTTTGGTATCTTCCTTCAGCTCCCCATCTTCCAAAATGGGTCTGCACTACTCGGGATGTAGCGGGTTCTCTTGCAAGTGATCCTATAGATTAGTGTCGTACATGTTCTTAGTTCGATAAAGCCTCTTCTTTACTGGATCAAGTTTTAGCAAATTATGATCCTAACACCTTGCAAAAGTTTCATGCCATCTAGATTGGGATGCAACTATGAATGAATAATATCGTTCATTATTGGAAAATGATACATGGGACCTTGTTCCTCTTCCAAAGGGATGAAAACTTGTTAGATGCAAATGGGTTTAAAGAACCAAGTTTGGAAGAGATGGAAAATTTGATAAACATAAATCTCGTCATGTTGCTAAGGTTTTTTCACAAGTTGAAGGCATTAACTATACTGAAATATTCTCCCCTGTTGCCAAAACAATCTCTATCTGCCTTTTTCTTTCCCTTGATGCCTATTTCAAATGGGAAGTCCATCAGATGGATGTTAAATCCACCTTCTTGCACAGGGACTTGCATGAAGAAATCTATATGGAACAATATCCTGGATTTATACAAAAGGACTCTAGCCTTGTATTTCAGCTTAATAAATCCCTTTATGGTATCAAGCAAGCCCCTCTAGCTTGGTATGCGAAAATGGATAGCTTTATTTTAGATATTGGCTTTTCTAGGTGTCATTCTGACAATACTGTCTACACTAAGAAAGTGGGTAAGTCCCTTATCATTCTTGTTCTTTATTTTGATGGACTTATCCTTAATGGTAGTGATCTGAACCTTATAAACCACGTGAAGTTTAGCCTTAAAAATAAGTTTGAAATGACAGACTTAGGGCACTTGCATTATTTTCTTGGTCTTCAAGTCTTGCAATCCAAAGAAGGTATTTCCTTTTCCTATTCCAAGTATGCATGTGATCTTCTATGCCACTTTCACATGGAAGATTGTAAGCCAACCCCTTCTCCCTTTTAGTCTGGAGTCAAACTTTTAGTCACTTGTACTTCCCCTGAAATTGATGCTACCTTATACCATCATCTTGTTGGAAAACATTTGTATCTTACCCATACTCGTCTTGACCTTTCCTTTGTTGTTGGCCTTGTAGCTCGGTTTATGAACAAACCACATGAAATTCATTGTAAAGTAGCTAAAATAATACTTCATTATGTTCAAGGTACAGTTCAATTTAGGATTCATTACAATACAGGAGCATCTCCTTTATTGGTTGGTTTCACTGATTCTGATTGGGTTAGTGACCTTGATGATCAAAAGTCTACTGCAGGTTATGTCTTCACTCTTGGTTCTAAACCTATTACATGGGCTTGCCAAAAACAATGTGCCATTTCTCTTTCTTCAACATAAGTAGAGTATCATGGCATTGTTGAAGCTAGTAAGGATGCCCTATGGCTTTGTCAGATCCCGTTCGAGTTTGGTTTTCAGCAGCAACATCCGACTACATTTTAGTGTGATATTCAAAGTTCCATTCAACTACACAAAGATCCAGTCCAACATCAACGTTGCAAACACATTGAAATATACATGCACTTCATCAAAAATCTCATTCATGACCATGTTCTTGAAGTGCAATATTGTTCAATTGGTGATCAAGTTGAAGACATCTTTACAAAGGCTTTCACAGAGGCAAAGTTTACTACACTTCGATTTACAATTGGAGTTCAGGAAGTTGTCACTAAGGGAGGATAGGCTCTAATGCCCCCTTCCTTCTCCTATTGTGCTATCTTTATACATCCTTCAATCCTATCCTAAGTTGTTCTTAAGGGGGGTGTTAGGATATTCCAACACATAGGAATTAATTAAGTATAACTTGGTCTAGTGTAGAGTTAGGTAAAGTGTGTTTCTTTAAGTATGTACTTTTTTAACTTACAATCCAATGGCCATGATATGTTTTAGACATGAAGTGATTTGATGGTTCATTCTCTCCTCAGTATTATCGACACTTGATCCGTGGCTTAACACCCGATTGGTCCATGATCTCTATTTAAAGAGCATGGAGGTTCGTTTGTCTTAGACCATTTATGAGAGAAGATTATGTAAAATTTATTTCTTTTACATTAATAATTTTCCTAAAGTGGTCATGTTGGCTCAAGTCATGCACTGTTTCCCACTTTGAGGGTCCTAACCACGTCAAGAATAATGGTGTATTGATCTATGATTTGTTTGTGAGCAATGTCCTTTGGTGTTCAGTATAAGGAACTTACCCTGTAAATTCCTACAATATTTACCATGTGATGAGGGTAGCCCTATGATAAAATACATGGAAACACTTTCCCAATTCTACTATGGAATGGGAAATGGTTGTAACAACACTGACAAGTGTGTGTGTTTTGCCTTATTCTGCTAGTAGGTACTACACTCTTGAACATATATGATAATGTCCTCCTTGAGGCCCTTCCATGTGAAACTCTCCTTGATAGTCCTATAAGTCTTCGAAAACCCTAGGTTTCCTACTAGGGGAGAGTCGTGGGATGCCTGTGTGATCCTCAACTTCAATTATGACTCCGGTACTAAATAGATCTAGTCTTTATAATAGCTACTTTCATTGACAACCCAATATCAACCATCCTATAACTACCCATCAAGGATCTCAAAATTCATCGGGTTCTTTGAGTATTCCACCAAATATGGTACTTCCAGTCTGTTACAACGTCTATGAGAGAAAAGGTAGTTGGTCTCCTAGATAAAGCATCTGCTACTATGTTTCTCTTTCCTTTGACATATTTGATCTCAAAGTCATAGGAATGGATATTTCTTGCCCATTTTTGTTTCCTCTTGTTCAACTGCTCTTGATCCAAGAAGTAACTAAGACTATTATGATTTGTTTTTACCTTAAACATATTTCCCACTAGATATGGCCAAAAATTTCCCAATGCATGCATAATTTCTAGCATCTCCTTATCATAGATATAATAGGTACATTCATAATATTTAACCTTCCTACTCTCAAAATCAATCAAGTGATGGTTATGTGTCAGAATGCCCCTGATTCCTTCCTCGGAGGCATCACACTCCAACAAAAATGGATGAGAGAAGTCTGGCAAGGCTAGAAATGGACATGATCTCATCACTCTCTTAAGTTTCTTGAATTCTTCTTGTGTTTCCTTTGACCATACAAAGGTCCCCTTCTTAGTGATATTTATAAGTGGGGCTACCAGCTATGAATACCCTTTGAAACAACCTTCTATAATAAGTGAAAGATACCCAAGAATCCCCTCAACTCTATTACATTCCTAGGAGTAGGAAAATTAAGAATGGCCTACATCTTCTCCTGATGCTCTTTGACCTCTTTTCCTCCAATCATGTGTCTTATATACAACATATTTGTCAGGCCAAACTCACATTTGGAGATTTTGGTGTAGAATTTCTACGCCTCTAAAATTCTCAAGACCTCATCTAAATTTTGTAGATTCTCCTCACACGTCTGATTGTAAATCGGTATGTCATCGAAGAATATTAACACAAATCTGCGTAACTTCTTATTGAACACGTGGTTCATACAAGACTAAAATGTAGCAAGGGAATTAGTTAACCCAAAGGGCATAATGAGGAATTTGTAGTTTTTGTAGTGACATCTAAAATTTGTCTTTGGGATGTCATGTTCTTGAACTTTGATTTGGTGATATCTTTAGTGGAGATCAATCTACAAGAATTAATTGGCCCCCTTTAGTTCATCAGTTAATTTGTCGATCATGGGGATAGGATATCAATTTTTTATGGTTTCCTTGTTTAATACCCAATAATATATACACATCCTGAGGCACCTGTTATCACTCAAGCTATTCCCAAAAGTTATAAGAAAGGGAATACGACCGAGGTAACCACAGACCAATCTTTTAAATACAGGTTCTAGCCAACCTGCATCTAGAGAGGGCTCTCTCTTTATAATTTTAGCTTTGTTTTTGAGGTATATTAGGCTAGTTATGAAGTACAAGGATTTTTTTTTGAATTTGGATGGTGATATTCAATAGAACAGGGGTGTAAGTCTGAGGAGTTCAGTCCATCGGGCTAATGGAGTCTATGAGGATGAACTACTGGATATGGTTTCCTAAACATAGGATGGTACTACGAAGCAAGGTAATCAATCATGGAACAATTTATAGGCTAGAATCAAATGGAATGGAGTCAGTGGGTGAAGGGAAATTAAGAATCCTTCATCATGTTGACAGAGGGAAAATGGATGATGACTGCTAAGGAGCAGTTAAGAATTCCTTAGCTAATGTTCAAGATGAAAGAACCAGGGGAAACATGAGAAATTAAGAATTCCTGTTTATGCTAATTCTGAAGAAAACATAGAGAATAACAAAGACTAAAAACAGAGTGCAGTTAAGAAAATTTTGAGTTAATCTTTTTCTTTATTATTCAGATCATGAAACATAGATGACATAATAGACAAGAAAACTATAAAACAAGAGATATAAGGGTACTTATTGATCCATATTTTGATTCAAGAATTCTATAACAAGTCCTCTGCTATCAATTCCACATCCAGAAAGTCTAGCAACAATGGATTCCAACAACTTTTGTATTCAGAAAATTTTCAGAGTTACAGCAGAGTCTGAGAAATGTATCACCAACCCTGAATACTTCGTTTGGGGAGGTATTTATACAAAAATATTACAAAATATCTCAAAGAGATAATATCTAGCAATAACTCATTCTACCCACTTAAAAGGAGAAATAAATGATCTTGAAAACAGGGAGAAATAAATGAATAAGTAAATGTTGTTGTGTTGGCTGCTCAGTTGGTGAGATATACTGACTGCAAGCTCGGTGAGTCAGCTGGTAGCTGTTTTCCACTGATATTCTGTGCTGCTACCCCGACTTCATTGGGTGTATCTAATTCTGATTTGATACCTTGTTTCCCTGCATGACTCTCATCCATTCATATTCTCCTCTTTATGGCACATGGTACCAAAACTTTCGATTTACCAAGGATATATAAAAGATGCTAGAAATATGTCTATAGAATTCCAACATGCTTTGCCACCACTACTCTTCTAGTAACTTATGTCTTTGCATCTTTCTTAAAGTCTCATCAGTGTCTGTGTACCTGTAGAAATTGGGTTGAATGGTGAACAAATGTTTCACTTCATGTTCAATATAAAATAGATTTTCCAAGTTGTTGTAGAGGGTTTGGCTAGATGGAAGGGCCTTCTCTCCTGAAGTACTTGATGATGCATTTACTTGATCAACACCATGTTTATTCAACCTGTGCATGTACTCAACTTGTCTCATCAGGTGTTCATTACTCCCCAACAGACTTGGAAAGCCCCTTTCATGCAAAACTGCAAATCTTTCTATAAAAGAGTTTATCTCCACTTGCATGTCCTGGCACCTCCTCTCCAAATTTTGCATCAGGGTTCTCATGGTCAGAACTATTTTGACTGTTAGAATGGTGCTTGTCCTGTCTCTGATGTCCAGTGTTGCTAGTTCTTCACTAGTCTTGGTGTTCAAAAAATGTATTAGCCTGTTAGCTTGTTCAGGCATGTGTGCCAATAAAATTCTGGCCTTTTGAATTTCCACTTGGGCTGCTGCTATCAAGTCAATCTACTCATATATAACCTAAATAGATCTCCATACATTACTAATGGATTGATTGATGTTAGCCCACAAAATGCCTTTGATTTCTCCCAGAGGCTTATCTAAAGAGAGGTCCTTTTCCAATGCTTTCGCCTTGTTCTCTCATGTTCTAACCTCTCTTTTCTTCTCTGCCACAGTCATCTTGGATTTATCATAACTCACTTCTAATTTTGCCAATTTCTCTTTGGCTTCTTTCAATTCTGATACTTGGAGTTTTAATTCCTCCATGGCTTTTATTAACTCCTCTGTGGTCATGGTAGTGTTGTTTCCTGCTGCTGTTGTTGATGTACCTACGATGATTTTTGTTGTTGATGTCGGGATAGTGGGAGGCACTGTTGTTGTAACTGTAGGAGGGGCAGTTGTGACTGTTGGAGCTACTTCAGGTGGTTGGGAGGTCAACTCTCCCTACTTCTCTTTTAGCCTGTCTCCAATGCTTGCTCAGTATCATTTAACCTTTCATTTAGCTTCATGAGAAACTCCATCATTTCTTCCTCTGACTTCTGCTGGACCACTTCTATTGTTTGAGGATGCATAGTAGGAGGCAATTTCAACTGCTTCCTCAGGGTAGCAATATCTTCCTCCTCTTCCTTCATTAATGCCTTGATTCCCTTGGCATCCTTTGGGTCATGTCCTAGCACAATGATAATCTCTTCCAAGGATTTGATCCTGTTGTCTTTGGCTAGAGAGGAAGCCTTCTCCAAATCTAGCTGGGCAGAGGTGTTCTCTAAGGAGTTTTACAATCTGTGAGCTAGCATAGCTTTATCAGCTAGTGTGGAGTATACCATCTCTCTATTCTATTTGTGCAGCTCGATCTAGTCCATAGGATGAATATCCTTGGCCATGACCTCCAGATTTGTCCTAATGTAATCAGCTGTTGATTGTGGATGCTGTACTTTGGGCTTGAAATGACTCAAGATTATCTTTCCCTCCTTGATGTCATAGGTAGACATCAACCTTTGCTAATTTGTGGGGGGCATATTAAGATATTGGTTGTAAAGTTGTATCCTTAGTGGGTCGTTTCTAGCTTTAATCTCCATGAATGTTCTTTTGATATCAAAGGCATGCTTGCTTTGAGGCCGAGTAGATGAAACTTCCACACTATGTTGCCTCTCTAGCTCTTGCCTATGTGAGCTAGTAGATGTGTCTACCACCAGCGATGTCTATTGGTTGGCTATCTTTTCCCTCTCAAACTGTCCATTGTTTCCTCAAAGATTTCCTCTTCAGAGTGAGGATTTAATCTTTGTCTCTTTGCACCCGGCTGCTTTTCTGTCCCACTCATGGGTGTGGGGTCTTCCCTATCTCTCTTTTTTCCTTTTTCCTCATTTAGAGGAGTCTGTAATGCAGGTACCTCTGCTGCTTTTGTTTGTACTGGAGGAATTTTCTCTTGTTGTTCTGTCATTTCTTGCTGATCTTTTTCTACTACTTCCTTGCCTTTTGAGATCCCCGTGCTAGCTTCTTGAACAGGCTGCTGAGAAGTTCCAGCAGAGGACGTGCCAATTCCTGCTTGTTGAGGTAGCTTGAAGGATACCTGTCCAAAAGAGTCCAGGTCAAGGGTATTTTCAAGGTCTTTCATAGCCCTCTCCATCTTTTCTTGTTCAGTAATTTATTCTACTAATGTACCCTCTACCCAGTCATCTTGATTAGCATATTGTTCAAAATCAGGGATTCTATGGTGTACATAAGTTGATAGCATGTTTCTTACTTTTCTGTCACTTAGAAAGTTGTTTGGGTCATAAGGTACCCACCAGAAACTTTTCTTCAATTTAAGTTCTTCCCCCAATATTCTATCAGCATCTTCCCATGCCTCTCTTTTATTGAGAACAAAAGGGCCTAATTGGGTTTTAATTCTCAGTTGTGCCTTTTTCTTTGCACTGCAAAAATGGGTTAAATATGCATTGATAAGTTGTCTGAACTATTCTAGTGCAAATAGTCTCATAGGTACAAATTTGGGTAGCTTGTAGGGGCACAGTTCACAGCCATAAATCCTGATCTCAGTGTGATTATGGTACAAGTACCAGTCACCTATCTTGTATTGTCTGGAAAGCTGTAAAATCTTCTTTATATCAGTAGAGAGCTAGGAGGAGGAGCTCCTACCAATAAAGTGGTGGCTGGATGTATGAACAAGTCAATGAACTCACAGTAGGTATAAGGGGATTCAGAAACATGGTGAAAGACTGAGGTCCAAAAGATCACAGACCTCCTTTCTCCTTTGGAATCCAATTTTCTGATGGGAAATGAAAATTTGTCTGGTTGATAATATAAGAAAAGGTGGTAGATGAATGAGGTGTACTTAGAGACTCCTTCTCTGTCCAAACTTATGAACTGATCATTGATTTTGTTAGCAATAAAGGTTGCGTAGTCATACTTGACAGGAGGGGGCTGTCCTGGGGTAAATATTGACAGCAAAACTAAGGTGGTCTCATCAAAAAACTCAGTGGTTTTAAAACCCAAGATGAAGGATATCATATCAACTAAGGGTTGTCCTATTTCATTGAACCAGAGATGCAAATATGGAGGTGGGCCCTGGGGCTGGCGATCTGGCCTCATGAACATTCATGCAATACAAGTTATCTCTGATTGGGGCAATTTAGAACCTTGGCCAAGCAAGAATCCCATGGAAAGAGGAGCCAGAGGCTGAGTGGGATGGAAGTGTAACCTCTCATTGATAGATTCAACAGTTATGTAGAAGAGGACAGTTTGGTATGGGGTTATGACTGCTCTGGCGATAGGGTCATAATTGGCACATCAATGGTGGATAATATCTGGAAAGAAATTGACTGAGGGAAGGTAATATCTGGGAAGATTGGATTCCCATATTCCATAGAAATCAGAGTCGCTCAGATGACTGTTTCTAACTCGGCAAAATGCCTGGAGGTGGTTCATGTCTCCAGTTAACTCTTTGATTTGAAAATATTTGTCGGCCAAAGGCAACCAATTCTGGTTCTTATGAGGTGCATTGATGGTTGCGACATTCAGGACCACCAGAGCTTCCATTTTTGGTTACTATGTTATCAAATAGGGGGTCGGCTTATGCAGAGAAAATGGGCTAGACAGTAGTTTTGGGTGTGTTTGTTTGAGAGCTACAAACTGAATTTTCCTTGAATTTGGCTCTATGGGTACAATTTACAGAGGTAAAATGAAATTATTGGTTCGGGAGATGAATTGCGGTTAATACTTGTTTTTAAAGGTGAACCAGGTACTTGACAGGCTGACCGACGAGCTGGAGAGTAGGACGCTGGAGCTTTTGACCGGGTGGCGGACTGGATGTGCTTCACACTCAATTGGATGTAATTTGCATGTAGCCAGCTTCACAGTAACAATGGTGAAAATGACACTTTCCTGTGGTTTTTAACAAAATTGGCTTTCGCGGGGTTTTTGGCGCTTTTTGGTCAGATGACGTCAGCATGATGGGATAGTTTATCGCGTAACAGAGGTGACATGGTGGTGACGCGGCAATGATGTCAATAGGTAGGGTCGGCGGGAGGGCGGTAACTGGTTTGGGCCCGCACCGCTTATGAGCTAAGGCAGTTTCAGGCGAAGGGGCAGCGAGCATGGCAGGAGGGTGCCGCATGTCCTTGGTACGGTGGTAATACCACCCATCTCCCCGAGCATTAAAGTACAGCAGTGGAGGGGGTCGCGAAATTAATGTGGGTCGTCCGATGGGAGGACACCGATCGAATGGTTGGCGCTCTTCGGAGGCGACGAAGGGTTATGATGCGGGACCTGATCAATTAAATCATAGTTTTTTAATGTTTTTGGGCACGTGACAAGTTATTAATAAATCCCAAATGGATCTATTAATCACTAACATAGTGAAATATGGTTATATAACCTGGGACGGGAAATATTAATAAGTGGGGTATTTATTATAAACATAATACAAGAGGGGTATATTTGCGCGGGCTTTTAAATAATAAAGTCAATTGTTTAATATGATATTTTTGAAAGGAAAGCGCTAAGTTTAGAATGTTTAAAGCATTAGGCTAAGGGGATGAAAGGGGGTTTTCACACAATAAATATGGCTTCTTTTCCTAAAGAAAGAATGTTATTTTACTCAAGCTTTTTCATGAAATGGAGTGACTTAAGAGTATTGAGCAGATCTCAATATCCTTGGGGGGAGGTTAGTAAGTGATTTTGGGAGAAGTGTGAAGGGGAGTTAATCATGCCTCACTTGATTTGTAATCAAACAGCTACCATGGTACTTATGATAACAATAAGATGAACATCTTTGAGAGAAAAAATTAACCATAAGCATGCTTCTGTAACACCAAAACTGCCTACCCAGCCTACTGTACCTAACATTTTTTTCTTATTTTTTTATGGGTGCACTTGGACTAGCAGACCCTTTCAATCTTCTTTTATTTTCATTGAAATCCTATCTATATCTACCCTTATAACCCCCAAGGGCTTAGCTTTAACAGTTGAGCTCCTTTGCTTCTCTACCTATCTATTTACCTACCAAGATTGAACAGTTTGGACAGGTATTATTTCTCTATCTCTAAGACAAGTAAATTCAAACCTGAACTGGCCAAGATTAAATAGTTTGGCCATCCATTCATGGTGGCATAAATGAACAAGTTGTCCACCATTAGATTTTTGCAAAAATAGAACAGTAATGGCATTTTGGACTTGCACACTTTCATGGTCCTTTGTTTGGGGTTCATTTCTTTCATTTTCTTGACCATTTCATTCTTCTTGCCCTTTGATTTTTCTTTTATGGCATACCCTCTTTACATTTTTTAACTTTTTTTATTTCCTGTGAATATGGAAAACCTTTGCAACCAACCAAAGGTATGAACATATTAGAGCTCTTCAATGTCAATCATGAAAAATGACACCTATTGGTATAGGAACCTAACAGCACCCATCCTTCTTCTTAACCAATACTACTCATGAGGAAAAAGGACTTGATCTAGGTCACATGTGTCCTAATTCCATCAACTCCTGGATGGCCTTCTCTATTTCATCCACATATGCCTTGGGATGTCGATAAGGTTAGTGATGATACATCGGACCCCTTCCTCTAGTTTTATGATGTCCTCAAATTCCTTATCTAGTGGTCAGCCTAGTGGTATATCTCTGAAAACCTTCAGGTAGTTTTACAATTATTTCATGCTATCATGATGATACTCTTTATGTTGCTCTGTTGGATTTTTCTCCATAACTTGGCATTCTACTGCCCATACAATATCCCCATGCTAAATATTTGCTTCCATTATGTTGGATGTTATTGGGCCTAGGAATTATCCTTAAAATACATCCACTTTCTCTCCATTCACACATTTTCTCACCTCTATTCCTCCACTAGGTCATCACATCCACTTCACCTTCATCATTATATGGGTTACCTTTTTGTTTTCCAAAACGATATTAATTCTTAGTATTTTAAAGTGAATTTGTGGTTAAACTTTAGAAAATAATTTCTATATACTTATACCTAACAATTAGAATGAGTTTGTTGACATGTGTAGGTACAAAGGAAGCTTCTAAGTCACCCTTATGTGGCACTCTATGTTCAAATTCGAATTTGAGGAGATCATGGACCTCATGGAGAAGATCATGGAGGATAGGGTTATGTGTCACCATTGGTTGAGAGATATGTGGATTTGAAGAGGGAATAGTGGATCATCATTATGAGTTTGTTATCTCATCTTGTTGTATAAATATGAGTGTTATCTCCTTCATTTGTAATCTTAATTTTTTTAGAATTTAGAAACTTAGTCCTTAATTTGTAATTTTAGATTTTAGGATCATTGTAATGGAGATTTAGAATCTCTTGGAATGTATAACTTGAAGCTTGTCATTGCAATTTGCAATTGATGATAAATAAAGTGGATTGGATTTTCTTCTACATTTGACTTATTTCTAGGTGTGCTTGTGGAGCTATGGAGGGTCCCCTTTACCTCACTTCCATACTTGTTTTGGTATAGTAAGCTTTCATTTATGTTTTTAATTTCATTAGTTTAAAGATATTGATGCTGGAAATATAAATGAATAGTCTCTTGTAAAAGAGCTTTAATATTTCCTGTAATCAATTTGAATTATGTTTAAATGCATTCATTTCTTAGTTTATTGATTAAGATGGTTAGAAACATTAATGAATAGTCTCCTGTAAGGGAGCTTCAATATTTCTTACACTTGTCATAATTTCTTTTAATTTTTAGGTTTCATTTTGTTAAATGACTAAATAGGTGTTGGAGATCCCAATGAAAGACCTCCCATAAGGGAGCTTTGGCATTTCTTCACCTAGCTTAGTTTAGTTTGTCTCTAAGTCCATATATATTGGATGATCCTCGAAGTTTACTTATCCAGATTGATAGTAAATGAACTCTAATTTGCATCCGCATTTTAGACCCAATAGATGTCATGATATTGGGTGAGTACAAATTCATCTATGTGAGCATCACATTCTTACCATGTGTCCCTATATGTAAATTCCAACTCTTGATATTTCCTTGTATGTATCCCAATTGAATACAGTTATTGGACCCCTTCTAGCAACAAATTCTACATCAATGAAATTATGGTAGGGCCCACCATCAATCAACACAACCACCCTTTTCCCCTGTATGGTTCCTTTGATATGAAGAGTATGATACTTCATATTTCCTATAAGTGAAGAAATGACTCCTTCATGAGTCTCCTCCTGCAACTACATTACTCCCATTCCTCATGATTCTCCCTGATCCTTCTCATGTTCTTCTCCCTCATCCTCACTATTAGAAAATATTTCGATATAGTGGGCCTTTCCCTTGGTACATTGATGCCCTAACACGCAAGGCGATAGGAAGGAGAAGTGCAGTCTCCTCCTTCTAAGGTCCCTTCTAGTCTCATCATCAAATTGGTTCTCTTCCGTGACCACTCCATCTACAGCTTCCTAATCTCATTTCCCTTTTGAGGAAAGGCTAGTTCGGGAGGGAACTTGGTATTTGATAATGTGTCTTTCATATCCCTTTCCTTTCTAATTACATCTTTCAAGGTTGTGGTCTTGTAGGCTCTTACCCACCCATGCAAGGGTTCTGACAGACCTTCTACGAACAACAATATATGTGGGACATTGAAAGGTTAGTGACCATCACAACCAATCTTTAAAATTCAACAATATAGTCTTTGACACTTCTTGTCTACTAAAGATCGAGCTAACTCCCTGAAGTGCAACTCAAATTCCTTCCTATCAAATCTATCTATCAGCCTCTATGTGAACTCTGTATAGGAGGTGATGCTCGCATGCCCTAGTGTGATCATTCTTTTTTACCACCATTCATGTGCTTCTCCATCAATATCTAGAGTGGCGTATTTGATGGAAGACATCCCATGCATGGGGCTAAGCTGGAAATACGTGTCCAGCTTTTGCACCCATAGCCTAGCTGAACATTTTCTTGATCCATCAAAACAGGGAAGGTTATTTTCGCCACATACTTTTGCAGATCCTAGTTTAGCTAAGAACATCCATATTTTGTTGCCTTCCTCTCTTGTTTACTCCTCATAAAATAATAATCATTTATGGTCAAGGTTGCCTTTACATCAAGAGGTAATGTTTAGTACTCCCTCATCTAAATTGTGATCATTCTTTCTATTGGTGAGAAAGATTCTTGTTCCCTGGAGGAATCATTCAAAAATAGTGGCATACTTAGCTTGTTGCAATAGATTTGTGGCCTATTATGGGGGTTGGTATGTCCATGTATATGTTCGCCCCTACTGGAACGTGAACCACCTTCTCCATTATTGCTTTGAAGGTTAGAATTTCCAATATGAGTATGGGACATTTTGATGAGAAGCTGCGTGATTTTTCTTTGGTTGAGACGATCTTATCAAGATCGTTCCTAATTCTAGAATCCTTTTGGTCTCCCATTAGTCCTTTTTAACCTTTGTGTTATTCGTGTCCTTCAAAAAATGACCTCCCAGTCTTCTTTGTGTCTCCTTCCTTGACTTCTAGCTCTTTTCCCTTTCCAACCAATGGAGATGCTTCTTGGTGCCCCTCTGGTTTTCTTGGCTACCTCCCACAGTTGGGAAATAACTTGGCTCTTATACCACTATGAGATTCCCAAGGCATAAAATATGGAAAAATACACTAATTGTTTTTAGCCTTGACTTGAAACTAGGATAAACCCTTCAAAGTGTATTTGATTCCCACGACCATAATGTCAAATGACCCTGTACAATGAAGGAAAGTGGCATGAAGTTTATTTAATTATGATGACCCAAAAAACTAGAGGAATTGATCCAACTAGGAAAAATAGTGTCACTACAAAATTGAGATTTAACCTAATACATCCATGTCATTACATTTTGTTTTCATCTTTCACTAGGACAAATATTGATGAACATGAAATATAACATTATCATCAAATTACCATTACATACCATGAGGTTGCTAAACATAAACCTAACTTGATTCCATAGGCACTAAAATATTTTTACAATACAAATCACTTCGTAAAATTTTATGTGATCTATTTCAATCCCACGAGCATCTAGTTCTTAAAAGGAAACAAATAAATTGTATATGCTCACTAGCGTCTGCCCAAAATCGCTATCAAAAATGAAAAAGGATTTGTAGATACATATGGTTTCTCATTCCAATCATCCAATGCAGTAGATACTTATGGCTCCTTGACCCGAGCTCCTTCCTGACAGTCTTGATGCTCCTCAATTAATAATGTATTAAATCCCTCAACTCTCTAATAGAGTAGAAGCTTCATTGATCAAATCTCGACTCAAAGAATTTCGTTAGATATGACACCTTACTGAGAATGAACAAAATATCTTCCCTGGAAACAACTCGATCTAGGAGAAATTTGACATTTCGACACTTTGTCTGTGAAATAATGGAGGCTCTACCTTGAAAATGACCCGATCTAAAAGAAATCAAATAAGAAAAGATGAGAATATAATAACATTGATTTCTTGAAGATCCTCGCAATTCATACGAGGAAATTTTGGCCTTCTACAATATGATGGACCCCTTAGCCTTCAAATATGCTCTATTGATGCGGGGTAAACCCTCAGATAGAAAAAGGATATGCCATAAAATAACCCTTGGAGAAGGATCTGATGAGAAAATCTCCACAAATAAAAAAAAAAAAACTAACCAACTAGGGTAATATCTCATATCATCGAAGTTGGGTTGTCGGCTAGGGTTAAACTAAATCCCATCAAAGCTGCTATGAGGATCTTGCCTAAAATCCTCACTTATGAAAACTCACCTGAGCCTTCAATTAAATAAAGAGAAAGAAACCAAGATCGAATTCCCTCTCTTCCTCCTTCCTTCTTCCTTTACAACTCTCCATTGGAGCTTCTCCAAGTTTCTAGAGTTTACCATCAAATATCGTTGACCATAATACCTTGGGAAAATATCTCTTGAAATCACCACATTTTCCCTACTTTTTATTAAAAATCCTCTTCTTCCAAAACTCCCCATCTTTCTAGCCTAAGGAAACAAAGGACTAGCAAGGGTGGCATCTCCCAACAATCATTTGGTTGGGGATATTACACTGATGTTTGGATCCAAGTCAATCTAGAATTAATGCCTCTAATAAGGCTTCATCTTGGATAGATTGATGAAGAATAAGCGAATATGTAGGGGCTCTTGGGTAATTTGTTGCCTTTCCCTCCTGCTTTGTGTATTGGTTTGTGGTTTTGTATCTTGTGTTTGGGAAATGCAAAGATCGTTGCCTCTGAGAGTAAAGTCCTTGATAACGAGTTGGATCATTGGAAGCATTCAGTTGATAATTTATTCAAAGTTTTAATGGGAATAGTTGAAATTACATCCAAAACACCATTGTATCTCGTTTAGAGTGAGAAGGAGGAAAGGTTCAATATTTTGGAAAATAAATGTGAATGGTTGTAAATGTGCATGGAAAGGAAGATGGCGAGCCTGGATTCTAAATTCCTTTTGTTGAAGCTATAAGCTAATGGAGACACATTGAATGTAGGGTACCCTAGTTCCAAGCGTGGACTTTCTAATCCTGGAACCAATATTCAAGTGGTAGAAGTGGTTTTTGTGATGCCTAAAGCTTGCTTGTCACATGGAAAGGATGGGATATTCGAACATGAAGCAAAGGTTGGTCCCCCTAGGTCACTCTAAGTATTTTGTCTTTTATGTACTGTAATTACGAAATTTTTCTAGGGCAATTTTGAAGAATTTTTGGGAGATTCCATTGTAAAACTATAGTATGAAAAGCCTATAAAGGGAAGAAAAAAATGTTGTGGATATATTGGAACATTGAAGCAGTAGAAATCACTAAAGCATGTAAATGGTTCTAGTTATGCAACCAGATATTTTAATATAATGGCTAATCATTCTATTTACAAAAAAAAAAAAAAAAAAATCTATATATTGAAAATTTAACACCTTATAATCTTGAAGACTCTAGTTACAAAATTTTATATTATTGAATAATAGTGTTATCTATCGAGGCCACAATTTCACATGGAATATATTTTTTGGCCGAAACCCGACAATTTTTGGATTGCACAATCTTAAATTTTTAGTGTTTCAATCATGATTTTAACACTATAAATGGGTTCAACATCATTAAAAACCCTTGTCGCACCCTAAATTCCATAACTTGACAACTATAACCTAGTTTTTACAAATTCTAGCTAGATTTATTTTTTAAATATGCCAAAAAAACCAGCCTTTTTTGAGTGAAATTTTCAATTGTTTAGACTACACATTAAATAACACCTTTAATAAATTATAAAGTGTTATTCTCACTTATAAAATATTCTTTAAAACATTTAAATACTTTCCTATTATAAATGTTTTCATTATATGATAAATATGAAATATTATATTCTCCTTATTTATTTTCTTACTTCCTTTTTTCCCCATACATCTATATATATGGGATTAATTTTACACTAATTGGAAAGTATTTATTGTGGATTCTAGACCCTAGCTCATCTTAGAAAAAATGTCTTAGTTTTCTTAATTCTTTGGCCTCACACCAGTAGATGGATACTTTGTTGCGTCTGGTATTTCAAGATAAATAAGTTGAGACATGTAATCTTTTTTCCTCCCTTGGAGATGTAAAAAGAATTTCTCGTAATCTTTAAGACTCTCTAGATAGTGTGGATACCATATTGGCTGGCCTTGAAGGGTTTCTACTTGGTGATTCTACCTCAACGGACCTTACTGATCCTCCAATGGATAAAAGATAAACTCCCATTTTTCTCTCTTCTAATTAGGATTAAGGTGGTGTTGATGGTGCTGGAAATCAGTCAACCAGGGAGTCTCCCTGATGTGTAGTCCCAATTATACCTCTCACCATTTGGAATAGCATCCCCATCTGGGGTATCATCTCATCTGCCATATATTCTTACAAATTTTCCTTGAATCTAACTATCAGCGAGAGAGAGGAGTGCAAATGTGCCTTCAAAAAGCAAGGGGGTGTGCCTGGTGAGTGTTCGATTGTATGTGTGTCAAAGTTATATTACTACGAAGGGGGAAGAGAAGTGAGCCTCTAAGAGAGAGGTAATAGTACCACCCTAGTAGAGACACAGATAAACAAGAATAATTTTCCAACGGAATAGTCCACAAATATGTGACGTCATTTCAATCATTACAACAAGAAATATCTGTCTAATATCTAGTGGAATAGTCCACGAGGATGCGACAGTGATAATTACCATTACAACACATTCTTAATATGATAAATATGAAAATAAATGAAATAGTTCAACTACTTTAGCACAGATGAAAGAAAACATGAATTACAAACATTCACAGAATAATATTACAAATATTCATAATCCATGCATGAAGAACATGTTGGCCATAAGGCTTCTGATATTAAGTAAAAGTTCCAAAACACATGTATACAATGAAAACCAATATCTCCATAGTGGAACATTGGAGGCACTTGTTGCTCCCAAAAAGAACTAGTTTGTCTCTTTAACGCCTTGCGAGAGGAGCCAAGGTGAAAATTCCTTTGCTCATATAATGTGTATATATAACCAAGAGGTGATGCTTCACCTTCCTTGTGACTCTTCGACTACCCCCATGACTATTTTACTTCCTATGACTTTTCGACTTTACATGACTCTTCATATTCTGAATGTGTCCTTTGGACTTCAACTTTACAATACATTTTCCAATATAGAAGTACATAATCCAAAAATGATGTGGCACATGATGACTCGTGACAAGACATGACATGGCACTAATGACATGATTGCATGATGATGTGGTAGTGCCAACTTGTCCTTCTTACTACTTCTTTCTTTCTATATTCAATAAGAGATGTGTCCAATACTTCATCTTCATGAGAGATATCCTTTTTCCTTCATATCTACCCTCCAAAGGGTGGTAAATCAGATAGAGTCTTCATGCAGTCCTGATCTTTGGTATTCTATTGTAGCCTACTGTTCCTTCATCTTCTTGTCTGATGATCTTCTTATCTCTTCAACTCCATATGTTCCTTCTAGAACTTCCTCCTTCTCCTTCTCCTTCTTCATCATCTTGCCATAGCATGACATATTTCTTGCATCTGCAATCCACTCATGACAAAGCGACATCAATCTGATAAACCCCTAGTCTAAGATGTTGCATGATAATCCACTGACTAAGCCAAAACCAAATGGCAGGTCGAGGGATAGGCTCAGTGACTGTGCATCTCAAGTAGTCAAGGGTCTGGCTTTAGCCTTGAGACTTTGTAATGTGTAGTTCAATCTTGGACTAAGAAAAAATATTGCATAGTTGGGGAGCTTAGGGACCTAGGCTGAGGGCTTGAACACTGATTTTTCCCATTGCATAGTTCTGTAAGACTGAGGATCCAAAATGATTGCACAATTTCTTAGTTGAAGAACTAAGGGATGAGGCTTGATCCTTGAGACTACCAATGCACAATTCAAGCTGGATTGTTTAGGAAAATTGTGTAGTTTTGAGGCTCCGTGAGTCAGGCTGCAGGGTTTTGCACTATTTTTGTCAACTGTGCAGTTATGGGAGATAGAGAAGACTTGGTGATTGTGCAGTGGCACATTTTAGGAGCTCAAGGTTTTGGCTTGATCTCAGAGACTGCACAATGTGTAGTTTGGACCAAGCTAGAGGGTTGAGCTGTGCAATTTTGGAGGTCAAGGCTCAGGCTTAAGCACTGAAACTACGCAGTGCACAGTCCTGGAAGGTAGGAATTGCACATTACACAATGTAAAGAGGTAGGTTTTTAGCTTTAGGATTGGGGTTGTGCAATGTGTAGTTTAGGAAGGTCGAATGAGACTAAATTGCTGGGAATTTTCTAAAATTTGGCTGTGTGGGATCAGTGAAACTAATGTGAATAGTGATAGGATTTTACTGTTATCACACACTTAGAGTGATTAATGAAACAACATATATCATCTAGAACACATTAACAACATACTTCCCTCAGTTTAATAACCTTCATGACAACTTACGGCAAGTGCGACACTAAAGGTACACTTTGTGACGACTATGATGACACTTGTGTGATGGTGGTTAGAACTTTGAAAATGAGTGTGACAAAGGTTTACATGGTAAGATCGAACCATTTACACAAGGAGAACCCCTTGAAGCCACCAAAACAATCTTATGTACATTTTACAATGCTTAACATGCCAAAAGAAGACAAGTGCTAAAGTGCGAATGACACTTATGATATGTGAATGACAATGAAAGAAACACATGAAATGACACTAATTAGAATGAAAGCAAGAAAAATAAGCAGTCGAAAAAATGAAAATGACACTCACAAAAACAAAGGTGCGTGAAATCGATAGTTTGCAAAACTCACAAAAATAGAAGTACAAATGCAACTAGAAGTGAGAAATTATTGATGTCAATGTGCACTAACTATCGACATGGACTAAACATCACAAAGGAACAATCTTGATGCACCGTGTTATGCTTCTTCAAGCTTACGTGAAATAATGTGATCATGAACTTATTATTGACTGATGATGTGTGAGAAAGTACCCTTGACACTTCCAATCCAAGAAGGGAGCTCAAAAGCATCAACTAACGAAGAAGTGACTATGGACAGACTGATCTCAAGATCTGCAATAGTCTCCAAAATTCGAGTGTAGGCAAATTTTGGAGGATGTTTGTTGCAGAGACAACACTTAGTGACATACTGGTAGAAATCCAACTTCTTTTCCTTGGTCAATTATTTCATGCAGTGTCTAGTTCTTTAGGAAGTATTGATTCATCATTCAGATTACTAAGGTTTTCCCACTTACCCCATGCATAAACATAGTCCCTTTCATTCCTTTACTCAGTTAGACACAAAAATAAGATCAATGATCACACAATGTTTCGAATTAGGGTAGGTTAATGAAGTTTGCGAGTTTTATATCTTTATATTATAGTTTTTCATCTCTGGTGTTTCTTCACTACCAGCAAGCCTTGACATATGTTGGTAGAGTCACTTCAGGAACACAAACATTGCTTCACTACCAGCAAGCTGGATAGTACCCCGAAAAAGTTGCTTGCTTCACCTCTTTACACATGAAGCATTTCTCTTCTTTCACCTTTATTTATTTATTTAAAGAATATTGTGCATTGGAAATTATTTATTTATGGTCCAAAGAGGGATCTTGACTTATTGAGAGAAGGAGAGGTTGTTGCTTCAGAGAAGCATATAGCGATCTTTGATTTAGGTTTTCTCATTTAGATTTTTCCCTTGTCCTTCTCTACTTGATTAGATTAGCCCAAAAACATCGAAACATAAAAACTTGAGTGCAGGAATGAGGTTTCCAGAATAGACATGGAGGTCATGTTCAACACAAGGATCGTATTTTTCATTAGAACATCATCGACCAAAAGATGTAACCAAGACAAGGAAGAAGGATAGAGAGTTAGCTAAATGTTGCAATGTCATAAAGTCCTTTTCTATTTTTCCACATTCCCTTTTGAACCAAAAGAGAATCTTCATGCAAGGTATCATAAAACGAAAGGAGAGACAACACATAAAAAGGAAACAAAACCAGAAGACAAGATGGAAAGTAGATAAACCAAAACATGGTGTGAAACCAAAACTAGAAAGCACAAGAAAAGCCACAGGAAACGAATGCAGGATGAATGTGCAAGTAGACTAAAATGCAACTATAACTAGTCCTAACCTAACTAGCTATAAGTTTGAGGTCATGTATAATGGAATTTCCAAATATAGCCACCGTAATTGTTCCTGACCTGCAATCACAAAGATGCAATCAATTAAAAAAAATATAAAACAATGTGCCACAGAAAAGATAAGATCTTGAAAAGATTGCACAAAAATTTGAACGTATTTCTTGTTAGCAGAAAGATAGGCCATAGCCACCACTTCTAACCAATTTATATTCTTACCTTTTCGATGAGAACCATCATTTAACAAACCTTAGAAGCTTCTTGTGAATGTGTCTTAAACTACACCAAACTCCTTAGCAAGTGCGTGAAAATATCAAAACTTTTTATTTGTGATAAAGCCTATGAAGTAAGATTTCTCCAACCATTCAACAATTGGATCATAAAATTCATGACAATCTCTTGAAAACCCCGAAATATTTGAAAAGATAAATTTTTCAATTAGAGGCATAGGATTACGATGAGAATCTTGCGAGGGAAAATAGATTTGATGATATTCAGTAGACATGTCATGACAGTGAGGATTTAACATAACCATCAACAAGTGCGGAAGTGCCCCAACTACTTGACAAGTACTCGAGTAGTGAGATGTTAAACCATAAATATCAAAGGGTGTAAAACAACTATCATTGGATGTGTTGATGGGAAAATAGTAATTTGAGCAACAATCATCAGAGACAGAATCATGATCAGATGGGTTGATTAAAGCATGAGATTACCAGTTTGTAATTACCAAAGATAAATCAACTTGAAAAATTTTTCAAATGATCATCATAATAGAATCATCTTCCTTGCATGATGAATGTAACAAACCATTTTCTTGTAACTTGTTACACACTACATTAGCATTGTAATCGTCGACATAAGTAAAAAGGAGTGCTAGTATCATAAACACATGAAACCAATCAGGGTACAATGAATGAAGAATAATTTGATTGGTCAAATAATCCATGCATTCACTAACGCTCAAGAGGATTTCAGGTGTGATGAAGAAAAATATTACCATCAAAATATTCACGAGAAGGATCAAGAGCTAATTGTTTTCAAAATAGTGTTACATGTATGACTCCTTTGGCCAAATATATTCTTTAGACTAATTGAATTCATAGTTCTATTATTCTATGAGAGATACACATTCCAAACTCGAGTTTGATATAGGATATTTGCATGAAGATGAATCATCTTGAATCTGATCAAAAATTGAATCTTGAAAGTTTGAAATATCATATCCGCAATGCCAAATATATTTCAAGAAAGAATTTACATTGAGCGAAACCATGCAGAAAGAATAATTTTGCAAAGAAAATCGGGCCTGACTTAGTTTGTGGGTGTTACCAGAGCTGCGATATCATGACACAACCATCAATGGAAGTTGAAGTGCCTGGACTCTCTAGCAAGTCCCGAAACTTTCAAGGATTGTAAAATCGCATTCTAAATATTGAACCAAATCATGCATGGTGTGAGGATAGTTTCTTTCACTAATTTTGATGAGATCATTATTGACCTAACAGTGTCCATCTCTATGACTGGTTTGATCATATTTTACAACTTCGACAAAGAAATTACTCAAGCCGAAAGATTCTTCTGATCGTAAATCTAGAGATGGAGAAATTTTATGAGTAAGCTAATTTCAAGAGTTGACTTCATGCAAAACAAGAGACAAAATAGGATGGAAAGGATACTCAATGATCTGATTGTTTTCTCTTTCATCATGGAAAACCTTAATGCCTTGTGTCAATTTATAAGTGATCTCATGTGATGAAGAACTTGAACAACATGATGTATCTTCATTGCATGAAGATGCATCACAAATAGGAGAGCACAAGGGATAATGGGACATAAAGGAAGTCCTGATAAGAGCATTTTCTTTGACCAAAATAGGTCCTAGAGCTGAATATTTAAAATTAAAATTTTCATGAGAAATTGAAAGATCAACTGGTGCACTTGGGAATTCATCATCACATACATCAACAGAATCATCATTATCAAAAATATTGTTTCCCGATAGTATGGATATAAACAAACTACTTTCATTTGATTCATTATCGAGATTAATAGATTGAATATCAACCAGGAATGAGGATCCACCATCTTCACATGGAGGATTTTGAAAAAGAGAAGAAATATTGAATGAACCTTCACCTTCCTACTCCTCTACCTGTTTAATATGGCTATCTTAAACCTAATCACAATTTGGGCCAACAACTTGAAAACTAGGAGAGTGTGGAAAACTAATTGATCAAGCATCTTGATTAAGAAGATCATGGTACAAAGAGTCATGCCATGTAGATGATAGAGGATGATATAAATATTAATTAATTTCAATACTAGATTTATGAGTGTTAATACCATCTTGAGGAATAGAAAATTTGGTTTTCACTGTAGGCTTCACGATCTTTCTGGGATTTCCTCTATTGGATTTGAATCATGAAAAGCATAAGGAGGATGAAAATTTGATGGATTAGGGATTTGATGTACAAATTTACCAACTTTACGATCATCACAAGGAGGCACCCACACCAGAACTTAAAAAGGAGGAGGAAAAGGAACAAAAGGAATAGCAGGTTCCTCCTCTAAAATTAGGGGTGTCTCTTGGTTTACAAGAGTTGGGGATGAAGAAACATTAGGTGGTCTAAATTCACCATGCAAAGAGTTAATAACCAAGCACTCAAACTCTTGTTTCAAGAAATATTGATCCATATCTTCTTCAGGAAATTCATAACAAAGGTGAAGAAATCAGTCAGAAAAATCCTCAACTGATTCATTGGGCTTCATTCTTAAGTGATTGATTCTCTTACAAACATCTTGGTAACCATACCTATCAAAGGCTTGATGAAGCTCCCTGAGGAAATGATGAAAAGAATCGATGGAAGCAGGTGGAAATCTATGGCACCATCGATTAACATGACCTTCAAGGGTGAGGAAGAAAATCACACAAGCAAACTCTTCATCGTCAATTTCGTAAGATTCACAAAATTTAAGAAAATTATAAATGTGCTTAGTTATGGATGTTCCATCCTCACCATCAAACTTTAATTGAGACAATCGATAGAGAGGCTCATCAGGGATTGAAAATTGACAAATGGATAAATTGGAGAAACACCTCGGGAGTAAGATTTAAGGATGAGCCATTTTAGAGAAGAGGTTCAAAACAGACTCAACGGGCATAGTGTATCATTTGGCCCTCCTTCTAGCGCCATTTTGTTGATGGTGCTAGAAATCTGTCAACCAAGGGGGTATCCCCGATGTCAAGTCTCACTTAGATCTCACACTATTTGGAATAGGATCCCCATCTGGGGTATCGGCCCAACTGCCATATATTCTTATAGAATTTCCTTGGCTCTAACTATCAACAAGAGAGAGGAGTGAAAATGTGCCTTCAAAACGCAAGGGGGTGTGCCTGGTGAGTGTTTGGTCGTATGTGTGTCAATTTTTTTCACTGCAAAGAGAGAAGAGAAGTGATCCTCTAAGATAGAAGTAATAGTACCACCCTAGTAGAGAAACACATAAAAAATAAGAATCTATTCAACATCCAGCAAAATATTCCACAAATATGTGACGGTCATTTCAACCATTACAACAAGAAATATCTTTCTAATATCCAACAAAATAATCCATGAGGATGTGACAATTATAATTATCATTACAACACATTCTCAATATGATAAGTATCAAAATAACTAAAATAGTTCAACTACTTTAGCATAGATGAAAGAAAACATGAATTACAAGCATTTACAAAATATTCTTATAAATATTCATAATCCATGCATGAATAACGTGCTAGCCATAAGGATTTTGATATTAAGTAAAATTTCCAAGAACATGTATACAATGAACACCACTAGCTCCAATAGTGGAGTGTTGGAGCCACACATTACTCCCCAAAAGAACTAGTCTATCTCTCTAATGCCTTGCGGGAAGAGCCAATGTGAAAATTCATTCACTTATACAATGAGGGAGTATATATAACCAAGAGATGATGCTTCACCTTCCTTATGACTCTTTGACTACCCCCATGAATATTTGAATTCATATGACTTTTCCATTTTACATGACTCTTCATATTCTGAAAGTGTCCTTTGGAATTCCACTTTACAATACATTTTCTAATGTAAAATTACATAATCCACAAATGATGTGGCACTTGATGACTAGTGACTGGACATGACATGACGCTGATGACATGGACTGCATGATGATGTGGCAGTGCCAACCTGTCCTTCTTGCTACTTCTTTCTTTATGTCTTCAATAAGAGATGTGTCCAATGTTTCATCCTCATGAGAGATATGCTTTGTTCTTCATTTCTACCCTCCAAAGGGTTGTAAATCAGATGGCTTCTTCATGCAGTCCTAATCCTTGGTCGTCTGTTGTAGCCTAGTGTTCCTTCATCTTCTTGTCTGATGATCTTCTTATCTCTTCAACTCCATATGTGTATTCTAGCATGCCCTACTTCTCGATCTCCTTCTTCAACATCTTGCCATAACATGATAGATTTCCCGCATTTGCAATGCACTCATGACAAAACGACATCATTCTGATAAACCCCTAGTCTAAGATGTTGCATGATAATCCACTAACTAAGTCAGAACCATGTGGCAGAACGAGGGAGAGGCTCAGTGACTATGTAATTGTGCAACTCAAGAAGTCAAAGGTTAGGCTTGAGCCTTGAGACTGTGTAATGTGCAGTTCAAGCTTGGACTAAGAAAAAACATTATGCAATTGGGGATCTCAGGGAGCTAGGCTAAGGGCTTGAACACTAATTTTTCCCATTACGTAGTTCTGGAAGATCGAGGAGCCCAGGTGATTGCACAATTTCATGGTTCAAGAGCTCAGGGTTGAGGCTTGAGCCTTGAGACTACACAATACACAGTTCATGATGGATTGTGCAGGAAAATAACACAGTTTTGAGTTTTCATGAGTCAAGCTACAAGGTTTTGCATTATTTCTATCAACTGCGCAGTTTTGGGAGACAGAGAAGACTTGGTGATTACACAGTTACGTAGTTCATGAGCTCAGGGTCTGGGCTTGAGCTTAGAGACTGTGCAATGCACAGTTGGGGCTAGGCTGGAGGGCTGAATTTCACAATTTTGGAGGCAAAGGCTCGAGATTGAGGCAAGGTTGCAGCTTGAGGGCTAGGGTTGCTTAATGCGCAGTTCAAGAAGGTTGAATGAGGCTAAGTTGCTAGGGATTTTCTAAAAATTGTTTGTGTGGGATCAGTGAAACTGATGTGAATAGTGATAGAACTTGAATGTGATCACACACTTAGAGTGCTTGATGACACAACATAGATCATTCGAAACACATTAAAAACATACTTCCCTCAGTGCAAAAACCTTCACGACAACTTATGATGAGTATGACACTAAATATACACTTTGCGATGAACGTAAAAACACTTATGCAACAATGCTTAAAACTTTTGAAATGAGTGTGATGAAGGTTTACATGGTAATATCAACTCATTTACACAAGTAGAACCTCTTGAAAGCACCAAAACAAGCTTATGTACATTGTGCGACACTTAACATGCCAAAAGACGACAAGTGCTAAAGTGAAAATGACACTTGTGATATGTGAATGACAGTGAAATAAACACATGCCAAAGGGAAGATAACATGAAAACAACACTAATTAGTGTGAAAGCAAGCAAAAGCGACAACCGAAAACATGAAAATGACACTCATCAAAATAAAGGTGTGTGAAAGCGACATTTTGCAAAACTCACCGAAATAGAAGTATAAACGCAGTTAGAAGTGAGAAATTGTCAATGTTAGTGCACACTAACTATCGACGTGGATTGGACATTGCACAGGAACAGTCTTGATGGACCGTGATATGCTTGTTCAAGCTTGCATGAAAGAATGCACTCATGAAGTTATTGTGGACTGAGCATGTGTGAGAAAGTACCCTTGACATCTCCAATCCAAGAAGGGAGCTCAAAATCATCAACTAACCAAGAAGTGATTACAGAATGACTGATCCTAAGATCTGCAGTAGGCTCCAAAATTCCAGTGTAGGAAAATTTTGGAGGGTGTTTGTCACAGCAACAATGGGTGGATTGCAATGGACGTTCCTTTTTTTGTTCTTATGGTCTCACTTAAAAGGCACATGACTACAATTCATAAGATAGTTTCTCTTGTCTGAGTCTATCATGTTGTGTTCAATTATGGTAATCATGTGTGTTAGCGCTTGGAATTCACCTAGGTTGAGATAGACAAACTCTCAAGGCTACATCAAACCATTTCACCTCGTAGCTAGCCCTACGAGGTATGAGAAGGCTCTCTCGGGTCAGATTCGGTAGATCTTTCAAATGATAAGCTGACCAATTAGGATCAAAGATATTAGGCTAGTAAATTGATAAGGGGGGTTGATTTAAAGATTTTTGGGTTTTTGGTGGCAATTGGAGGGAGTGCAATTCAGGGTGCGGGGATTGAGCACAGTTTTTTGCAAGGGGATCTTTGGGGCAAGGTAGGAGTGAGCGCTGATGCCTTAATCTGAGATGGATGATCAGGGATGATAGAGAAGGAGCTAAAGAGGGCAAACAACCATTTGAGTCCTCTCTAAATAGTAGAAAACATAAATTTTGAACAAACTAAAAAGCTGAGCATGTCAAAGCATGTATTCAAACTTTACCACTTCATCTGTCCAAATAGAAGCAAAGAGAGATGTGGAATACATAAACAAACTTACAAGAACATGTAGAGAACACACCATCAGCACAACAATCCACAAGAATCCACAAGGATGTCTGCAAAACCCTGGCCTTCCTTTTTTCTAAATTGCAGAAATAGATGTACAATATACAATAAAGCTTTCTCCCACAAGAGTCCAACCTTCCAACCTCTCAAAATGACTAAGAAAATACATAATATAGGCAAGCTAACCTCTTCCCTTGCCTCTAGGGGTCGAGCTCATCCTTCTAGGAGCAGTTTGAACTAATTCCAAACTAAGCACTAGATAATAGGCAGCTCAACAACTTGCCTCTATTACTTAGCTAACTGATTCATGCATTAATTATTCACTTTTTACATCAAGGAAGCTTCTAGAAGGGTAAAGAGAGATAAAATCTATCAAAGTGCCATGAAAATATTACATTTATCCATCATCTACAAGTAAAAATGGTCAACCATAGTCAAAACAGTGTTTTTTGACAAAAAAGGTCAATTCTGGCAAAGCTGACCCGAATGGTCGCGCCCCTGTTTCAAATGGTCGCGCCCCTTTGCAGAAACTTTTGAGTGGGTTCCACTTGTCCAAATCAGGTGCAAGATGGCTCATTGGAAAGTTTGGTCTGTCTACTTTCCATCCCAAGTGGAATTTCTGAATTTGGAGTTGTTTTTCCCCCTCAAAAACCATTTCTCCCAACGTCACTTTCTGCAATTCAAAAAGTGGGCAGAAAGTCATTTTTTTGATGTATTTTGAGCTTTTGGAGGCTCAAATCTCAAAATCAGGCTTCTCCCAAGTATTGGTAATTTTTCTCTTTGCATGCCCTTTCCAAAAATGCCAAGTTTTCAAAATTCCGACCAGTCTTCCAAAATGGTCTCACCCGAGGTGAGACCATTCAAATGCCAAAACCTGTAATTTTACCAAAAATTTGCAAAATGCTCCAAAATTCTCAAAATTCTCAGATTTTGATGCTAGATCAAGGCTGATCAGTACCATGATGAGTGAGGGATGCCTCAGCCAAGATGGAGAGTGGATTTGTCCTTTTCTTCTTCTTCCGGGCCTCTGACAGCTTTCGTTGGAGAATTTTCATTCTAGCCTTGCAAACATGCAATCTCGCCCAATAGTGTATTTTCATGTTGTGTAGCAGCTCTTTGTCACGATTTTCCTTCTCCAACAATCTCTCCAAATGTGCATTCACCCTGATAAGCATAGACTCCCGATCAGCAGGCAATGGGTCACCGGGCCTCCTACGATTCAAAGTTCGATCACTGTGGATCCTCCATAGCTCATCAAGTTCTTTTTCGTCTTCTAATTGTTTGGTGCGCTGTTCTAGATAAGTGTTGTTCCATTGGGCCATTTGGAGCTTTTGCTGCAACACAAGGTTCTCCTCCTCTTTCTGCCTGATAATCTCATAAAAATTTGAAGGGGGAGAGCGGGCATCACGACCAGTGAAATCATCATGTGCCTCGTCAACTGCCTCATCCTCAATCATGGGCTGCTTGCCCTCTCGTACTGCCTGTGCCGATGAAGAAAGCGAGGCCCCTTCCACCTGGTGTGGAGATAACACTCGCTGCTCTGAAGATGATGGCGAGACCCCTTCCACCTGGTGTGGAGAAAGTACTCGTCGAGCTGCTGCAAATAAGGTCCTATGACCTCTCTGATATGTGACCCGAGGAGAAGAATCCATGTGTCTAGGAATGTTGGTCTTGGGCTGATGTGATGGCCCTCCCTCCTCGTGAACTACCTCCGGCCCTGGATGTGGCTGTGTGAAAAAATGTCGGGAGATGAAATCTGCCCAAGGAATGCCCTGCTGGCTCAGCTGATGGGA